>LUCW03000680.1:50000-61308 GCA_001586965.3 Sphaeroforma sirkka
TATTCTGGAACAAAGGTGTATTCATCGATCAGCTTGTGAATTTGAATGGCAGTATAGACATCATCGATAGTCTGTCACTGGAACGCCGTCATGTGCCATGTCTTTGAATTTTCTGGAAGATGTATTCTCATATATGTAGGGAGCACATGCGTATATGTTTACAGGTTTATCGAGAAGTGTGTTCTTGAATGTGTGACTACACTAGAGCTCGATTAACAAGTCAGCTGCAATACCGACAAGTACCGTATCAACAGGAATTTTCGGCGGAGATGTACACATGCACTCGATGCAGCGTTGGTAGTTGTTTGTGTGTGTTTGCTTATATGTCGGAACACACGTGGAGGCTTGCTTATGGCATTCATATATACGTGCACATAGTATGGAATTAGTATCCATCGACCATTTATTGTCACTCACACTGCGACTGGGATCAAACGTCTGAAGATTGACGCAGTTCAAAACAAAATCTCGTGTTTATTCTCACATGATGCTTACTGAGTACAGAGCTGATGTACATATATTTCTTTGAAATTCTGTCAGCAATCACTCTTACGACGTGTGCGGATGATATGCTCATATTGTGTATATATGGTCACTATCAATGTGTTGAGTTGTTTGTGAACTGATCTTCAGACGTAAATGTATACGTATACCAATGGGTCTTTGAATGTGACATGCTGTATATATACAAGTGCCGTGCTATACATATCCCCGGGAAGATTGTAGATTGATTGTGGACACAGGAGTGTTGGACCTGAACAAATAGAGCCACGTATGCACCCATTGTGCGGACATACACATGGCGACGTGCTTTTCTCGCGCACATGCAAGACAACCGGCCACGTGGTGTTGATATGCGAGTATTATAGCATGCATGCGCGAAGATACTAGACACAAATACCACTTTACCTGTGTCCCTGTTCTGATAGTCATTTGATAAAAAATATCTACGAATACTTTCTCGTACATGCACAGCATTTTTTTTTTTTCACGAAACACACGCAACACGAATGATGAAACAACTTTCGTATCTGGCGGACGAGTGCATTTACTGACAACGAAAAGAAAGGCGATTAGGAGCCGAACATTACCTCCAATATCTTTTAGTTTGGAGTGATATGAAAAGCGTTTCTGCTATATTAAAACTGTTCAACTTGAAGTGAGACAACATACAAAGTTACCCCAAAGAAGTAAGAGCCGGCCGACTAGGTCGCGAATTTAGGGGTTGATAGGGCACTACAGCCTTTGTTCAATCTTGCGAAAAATGACGTCCTTGAATGCCATCTATATAGTATTCTACATTCTCTACGTCTATCTACGATATAATATGCAGCTCAACTTTCTATCTTTAATCACCTCAGGCACACTTGAAAAACTTCTTCCGAACACAATGGGCACTGAGCGCGACAGGAAGCTGTCAGTGACCACTCACACTCAAATATTTGATTCTAATCTTCAATCCGTAGCTCTACGGCACCATGTTTCTCCACACACACAACTTTAATTCCCTAGACATGAAATATGGCTTGTTGAGTTGTTCAGCAACAATAGATTTATTGCAAACGCTTGTCTTGTGGAAAACGAGACAGATGGTAGACTATGCAGAGCTTTAGACGGGCTCTCCTTGCCTGAGATGAAATGAAGGGACACAACACAATTGCGACCACTGTAGCACAATGTGCACGGCACCACAAACTTTCACAATGCAGCATAGAACTGACTTTAAGCGTGTAGCTAGCCCTCCTTCTTGTCAGATTTTAACGAATGCATTCTCAATCCGACACATGAATTAGAGCATCACACTATCAGACAGTTCTTGTACTTGAATGCCAGTCAACAATCGAACAGTGTTCACAGATGCTTGTACCATCCGGAACTTTTAATAGCCCGCTCTGGTAAGAATTCATATGCTTCGATTTAAAACGACTGCCCGTGCCTGAGATGCGATTAACGGACACCACTAACCACACCATTGCGACCACAACACACAAGAGGTCAGAGGGTACAACGCCACAAGCTCTCACAATACACCGCACAACTGGCCATCAGGTATCTGGGTGTAATTTTCAAATAGCCACGCCTTCTTCTCTTGTCAGGGGATTTAATAAATAAATAAAAAATACAGTTCAGCACGTCGTCAAATAGGTGGGTTACAAACTTTACACTGCACGAGTGCACGCAAATCTTTTGGGGTTAAAAACGCCGGTCCGTATTCGAGGTGCTGCATTAATTCCACGGCAACCACATCTTGCAGTGGACGCAAGCCGCAACGCTACAAGCTTTTTCATCGCAAATTCGCAACGCGTCACGGAAGTCCTACGAATAGATGATTAAAAATTGAATAGGGATTCTATTTGTAGTTTGAAACAGGCATGGAGAATATCGCTATTTTTTAAATAGCTAGAGTGCGAGATAAATACACTCTCGGTTTGCTCAGGCAGCTCAGCCTCACAAGCTCACACCCAACCAGTCAATTAATTATTCAGTATCAACGATACTACTCCATACCAAACAGCAGAACCCCTTGAGATTCCCCCCAAAACATTTGTTGCTAAATATTTTATGCGCAGAAACAAACTTCCACAGGCACTCCATCATGAATTCATCATTGGGTTGATTAATACGAATGAAAAAGAACAGTAGACAAGATCAACGCAAAGAATAAACAGTCCTAGAGTCTTCTAGAAGCATTTACTAAAATATATACTTCTTCTATTTCATTCGATGTGTATATAAAATACTCGCATACTTCATCAGTTCACTGTTCAGGCTTCAAGCATTTCATAAAACTTTAAAAAAAATTAAATAGCCACACAAGGGACAGGGACACACATTTCTATCTCTCTACTCTAGAGTCTCTCTGTATTTACTATTTAGACTTTCTTACTTTCAGAGTAAAAATGATTCTTCTGAAAAAAAGGAGGGAATGTTTAAAAAAAGAAGAAGAAGGAATTTTGACATAGCCTCCTAAATATCTAATATTTGGTTTGAACATCGACCGCAATTTCTCATCGTTCATCTCTATATTTTTTTTATAGAGGTTTGAAATATGATCTGTTTTCTCTTTTGTTTATAAAAATAAACCCAAGTAATCATCAGTCATAGGACTCATAGCCTCATAAGCTCAGATTTCGAACTGAGAAAACTTAAAACTGAATATGATTGTTTTGAAAAAAAGCATTGGAGTTGTTATGGTTCTTTCAAGAGAATCTACTCATCAACTGCAGTTAATACATATTTAGACAGCTAGTGTTTAAGAAAAAGCAAATAAAAACAACACCCAATTGTTCGTGTTTTTTTAAAAAGAAAAAGAAAACGAACAAACATCATGTTAGAAAAACCACATTCTCAACACTCTGGTTCTGTCTGGGACTGGGTCCCTCGGGGGAGAGAGGGGGGGTCCTGGCTAGACTCCTGGGCAGGCTGGAGTGACCGCTCGACTCCTATTACCGGGTCACCAACGTCCCTGAGAGACCAGGACTGGGACTGGAAGCATAGAATAGAGTATTTATAAGACAACGACGACATTTGGACAAACGATATATCATACATGTTGCGTTGACGACATTTTGTAGGATATGTTGGTCGTGACATGGTGTCCGCTGATGGCTGCATCTGTGCATCAGTGTACATCGAATATAATAACACTAAAAACGACATCTCATACACATCGCCGACTCGCCGCGACATTTTTTTCGTGTGTGTACGACTGTACGTCATACCACAAGTTTATACCAACCCATGTACCCAATCAAGACTCTCAGAGTCTCAACACTGTCTCATCAGTCATCATCACAACACTCAAGCAAGTCTTCAGAGACCCAGTCACTCGAGTCAGAACTCTCAAGTCTCAAGTCTCAATAAAGAAGTCTATAGTCGGTAGAATGAGAAGTGAAGACAGAGTGAAGTCTCAAAAGTCAAGAGATTATTAAAAGACTGAAATCTGAAGCCTGAAGGTCTGAAGCAGTGAAGTCTAGTGTCGTCAACTCAGAGGGAGTCGTACTCAAAAACGTAATCTCCATTGGATGATAAACCAGGTTTTAAAACAAACACTACTATGATTTTAACATCTGAGGCAAAACTTCAAAAGTGCTGACCATGATGACCCACCTCTGGCGGTCTGGCCTCGTCGACAAATTATGTAAATATAGTTATATTTTTTTGTTTTCAAAAAAAAATAATGCGTATATATTTATATATATATTGTTACATACATATGCAACTATGTTTACATATACATTTAGTTGAATATAAATATACTTATACATATACTATAGCTGTAGCAATAGTTATACAACATCCATATATATATATATATATATATATATATATATATATATATATATATATATGCATGCATATACATGCATATATATATATATACATACATACACATAGACAGACATAAAAATACACAGATACATATATATATATATATATATATATATATATATATATATATATATATATATATATATACATATAGATAGATATATACATATATATATATATATACACATACACATATATTACATACATATATATATATACATACAAATATGTATACATACATATAAACATTACTGTATGTATATATTCATACATACATATATACATATATATATATACGTATATACATATGTAACGAATGTATGATCATGTATGATATGAGTGCCCCATAGATGAAGTAGTTTTGTTATACATATTCCGATAATACAATTTAAAAATGCATTTGGTCGTCGTGTCCAGTAGCCCAGTACAAAGTCCAAACAGTCAAATATGTATTCACACACAAGAAGAGAGAAGTGAGAGAGCAAAGTGCAGTAAGACTGAAGTCTCTGTACTTCTAAACCTCTGAAGTCTTTGTATTTCTGAACTTCTGAAGTCTCAGCGAGTTAGCTCTCAACTCTTAAGGCTCAAGTCACTCAGAGAGTTGAATTTCGTTTTTAACATTATTCCAATAGTAATTGAGTCGCGTTGAACACTGCGACTTGCGTCTGTGGCTTCATGCGACCAGTCGACCACTCAGTCAGGTCGCTCACAGACAATGAGTAAGTCAGTGGCTTTTTAATAATTAATAAAAGGTCTAGAAGACAAAGTATTTACTACTGTAGTCACCACTCAAATTCTACTCATTTGTAAATGTATTCCGTATTATATAAATAGGTTTTTAAAAGAAGAAGGGTGACTTGGAAATAGAGTACAGACGATAAAGTATAAATAAATATCAGTAAAAGTAAATAAAAATAGCCGTCTCTTCTTTCTCTGATATATTTAGTATAGAATATCATTGGTACTATTTGTAGTTTTATACTCTTACCTAAAATTTACCACAGCTACATGACCTACCTCGAGGGCCCAGACTCCAGGAGTTTAGAGTCCATAGTCCTATCCCTCTGTATCAGGACAGAGACCATGGGCCCTGGGGCCTGGGCCATGGGGCATGGAGGATTGGGGATGATGATGGCATTGATTTTAAAAAACAAGAGTACCCTTGCTCTCTCTGGGGAGAATCCTATAAAATAGTCGTAATAAAAGTATATACATATTTAAAATAAAAAAAGTCCCAGACTCCCAGACCCAATTCAGTCAGTCAGTTACGAGTTTTAGAGTTTAATATAACGACACACAGACACAAGTAAACGTGGTTGCAGCGCTGGTGGCCTGGTGCCTGCTGGTCTGTCCCTTTGAGGCTGAGTCTGAGACTCTGAGTCACGGTACAACTGTAGTCTGTAAATACAAAGTGTCTGTGTGACTGTGCCTCTGTGGTTACCAGTGATACCACTCCTGTATTTTAAAGTACTCAAGTCTCAGACTCTCAGTATGCCTTCTTGTGTAACTGAATTGTGAAATTTAAAAAAAAAAGTACAAGTGTTTTAGTATTTTTACCCCCCACAAATTTACTCATCAAACCGGTGAGACCACAAAGAATATTTTGGGGTTTAAATGTTTAAAAAAGAACCAAATAAAATGTAAAATTATAATTTCGATTCAATATCCATATGTATCTCTACACACAAGCAGCAAGTAGAGGCTCTCTCTCTAGCAGTCTAGCTACTCTCTCTCTAGAGTAGGCTCTAGCTAGAGTCACAGAGCCGCCACAGGCTACACAAGACCCCAGGGCCTGAGCCGGACACTGCCTCAAGGCCTATGTACTGAGTACTGACACAGAATACATGCTCCCAATCTTTACACAGTCACAGACTCAGTCTCTCAGTCTCACAGACTGCAGTGAGCAGTTTAAAAATATATAATGAAATATGGCTCAAGTCACAGCAGAGTAGAAAACCTATTTTGCGTTTTGTTTTTATTCAGTATGTACTATCGTTTTGTATACAAAATAAAATAATAATAAAAATAGTAAAATACAGCATCTCAGAGAACCCTTAGTCCAAAAAAATTAAAATTCGCACAGCCATAGTCTCACAGCGGTCCACTATGTCAGTTCTGTCACCTGTCTATGATGTGAACTCTCTCTCTCTTATCATAGGTAGTATTTTTAAAAAATAAAAATAATACATACATCAGCAGTCCAGCAGTCCAGCACTCCAACAGTCACCACTCGGCACTGTCGGGAGTGTCGGTCGGCACTCGGCAGTCGGAAACACTCCCAACAGGCAACTAATCAAATACACAAGGGTTTTTGGTAATTATTACTTATAGATATATGCTGCATGGTCTTGGTCCTGGTCCAGGGACCAGAAGAAGCGTTTTAAACTGAATCTTACTCGATGAATATACAAATTTGATTGATCACATAGGGCATAGAGTCTATAATTTCCAAAACGTAGTTATTATTGGGATACAGAAGCTTTTTTTTAAAGTTTCACTCGGTTATAGTTTTTAAAAATATAAAACAAATATACATAGCCTATTAAATTGAAACTGATTTTTACCTTTCATAAAATAGTATGTTCATATGTATGGCCTTTTCTTAGGGGGATTGGTAATTTTTGAAAAAGAGACAACAAAAACACGTACATATGCATATTTGTATTTTTGAATTTTAAAAAAGGACAAATTTGAGGTTTTTATATGCACAAAAAAGAACATAAAGAGCCGAAAGTAGAAAAGGCTTTTTTCATACAATATTTGGCGGTTTTTATATACCAAAAAAATTGTAAAAAGTAGCGTGTGGTTACTGTAATAATGTACGCCATTTGTACGACTCTCTGTACTACTCCCAGTACCCAATAGATAGAAGGTACATAGACAGTCCTAAAACATGTCATTGGATACCAGGGTTTTATGTTTGTTTTGAGCCTAAGGTTCTGAGACGTAGAAAAAAATACAAAAACACACAAAAGAAATAACATAATTAAATCCGAAAATGAATGCAATTCAAGATCAAAAATCATGATTACACATTTATTGAACAGCTTCCAGGTCTTTATCCCTAGATATAGCCCTACACATCCTAGAAACCGATAAAGCAGCTCCGGATGCACTTTCTAATTTTCTATGGCTTCTCAGGCTGTGTGTCCCCGATCGATGATCTTCACCATTGCACGCCAAAAGTTATTTCGAAAACTGTATATGGACTTTTTTCTTCCTCGTTCCGAATTCGTGAAGTTTTTTTTAGGTTTTAGCTCTGTATGTTCGCATCAGCTTGCTGATTTGCTGCATTGTATTAGTTTTTATTGTTAGTTCTGCCTCTGGGCATTCGCATGTGGTGGAATTCACTCATCATGTCACGACGTAATCTATTAAGAGAACCTTGCTGTTGTTGATGTCTAGTATTGTAATGAACCTGATTTTCCTCCAGCATTTACTTAAGGTGTCTAACCTCTGCTGTCAGACTGATGATTTGATTTTATAGTTCTTGTACATTGAGGGGTGGCTGATTTACTCCATCATTGTGATTACTGTTAATTCCCTGAGCCTTGAAGTCATCAACTCCAGCCATAATTGCAACTATTGGCACACTTACTATAACTTCTTGTAGTTCACCTTCTAATATATTTGGATATAGAGCCTTGATAAAGTTGAATGTATGTTCATGATATTCGGGAGCTACAAGCTGACTTTTTGTCAGTCCTAGCCAAAGCGCTATCAGAGCAACGTACGCTTGTGCTGTGCCGGAATATTTAATACATGATATAAACCTGGTAGTATCTGTTCCATTGCATCTTGATTCAGATAATAAGGGGCTTTAAGTCTGTATCTACAAGCGGCTCTCGGACCACAATGGGTTTCTGATACTTTTACATCGGGTAGAGGTTGCAGATTACTAGTATATGTATTTACCTGTCTTCTACGTCTCGTACCTGTACGTTTTGATTTTGTAGCAGCCCATTGACCCCTTGACTCTGCATCATCTTTGCCGATGCCTCTTCGCTGTGCATATGTGCATTCTAAACCTATGCGTTCCTATATCTGGTATCTCGCCTTGTGCCTCAAAATCATCAAGATTAGTTATTCTATGAATCGCGTTTCGTGAAACATCAGTATTTAACTTATCATCGCAACCAGTATTCATATTCATTGTAGACATCCAGCCTAACGTGAGCCCCTGGCACACAAAAGTGCTATTTTAAGACGCTCTACCAGATGTACAACAAGCCGTCTGACTATTTGCGTAAGCGTGATGGGGCGGAAGTCGGTGGGGGAGGTGATATCTGCATCGGCTTTCTTTGGGTGCGCTGTCAAGAGGCTGCAGGGAAGGGCTGCAGGGAAGGTACCCGCCTTCAGTAGCTCAGTGAATGCTTCGGCAAGGAGTCTAATCAGTGGGCTATTGGCGTCGTAAATCATAGTGATACCAGATAAATATATATTTTCAACAGCCCCTTCCCTAATATAAGAGCAAACTCCTTTTGTTGTGTGTATTTATTTATGTTAAAAAAATATGTTTCTTATTTTTTTTTAAAATAGAATTCTCTAAAAAAGCCAATTTGGTGTCACTATGATTTTTTTCTATGCAACATTACACCGTGACCAACTAACCACAGTTTGTACAGTTGTACACACTCGCAGTAACAAGTGAGAGTGTGAGACGCACCAGTCACCACGGTCATTTTGCGCGATGTTTCTGATTTTCAATAGACTCAGATATCCGACCACAGATTCTACTCCACTTCGTCTATCTGCGGTCTTTTTAAAATTTGGCTGTTTTTACTGTTCACAGCAATTATTCCACTGTAAAAGTAAAACTAAACCATCATCTAAATACCTTCGTAAAGTACAAAATACAAATCAATTTCATTTTTTTTAGTTTAGTAACTTTTGAAAAATAAATATATCTAATTTTGTAACTGGTAGCACAAAAATTGGGTATGTACTGCTATTGAGACTTTGATTATCGAACTGTTGATCATTTATGGCTAAACAAATTGGGACCGTACCAGCTCAGATTCTCAATTCTCTAGGGATTTAAAAATTATTTAGGACTTCTTTTGAATTTTAGATATTTATTGAAAACAAAATATTTATAAAATATATGAGCAGGCAACAGGGCACAGACTCATGGTGTCATGAATGTTTAATGTCGACGGGCAAACCCAAAAAGTATATTTTATTTTTAAATTTTTAAAAATAAAGTTTTAAAATTTACGCCCCCACACTGACCTACAGTCCCACACTGGACTCCTCTATCCACAGACACACGCGCAAGTGGATTAGTTTATCCAAAATAACATTTTTGTTCAATAATGTTAATTCACATACTCACAGATAATTATCAATTTATATCAAACGAAAAAACAATAAGACGCTTCTTCGCAAACAATAGCAGTGACAAACGACACTCAATCCAATATGATCGAACCTAATTCTATTGACGAATGTCGCACCTGTGATAACCGAAATGGTTCGTCTTCATCTCCGACATACTTCCATAACGTGATTTCCAACGGGGCACTTACGGATAGTGTCACCTGTAAAACTTCATCATCTGTAGAGTGTGACAATAAAGAGCGCTACGTTGTGGAAACGGACATAGCGAGTCTCAGCCGAGATGTCATTCTGCATGACGCCGCATTTCTAACACTACTCCGTACTACGCAAGTGGATGGCGATGCATTTTCCGTAGTCAGCATATGTGACATGTATCTGAAAGCCAGTTCGCTCGATGCTCTGCACAGGATCCGATTAGACGTTGCCAATACAGTGCTCGCGTTCATGGTCATGAGGGGTCATGAAAATCGGGACAGGCATATTGCTATAGTTTTGAACTATCAGAAGAACTGTAGACTCTTATATCAGAGCCTGATCGACAGGAGAGATGAGTTTGATTATGACCGGGAGCTACGACTAGAGCTAGCACGTACTGCCTTGGAAGTTGTACAGAACTTACAACCCGGTACTAGCTTGGAGGATGCGTCAGCGATGTTTGGAGAATGCGGCAAACGTGATTTAGGACCCCAACCGGAAAGTAGAAAACGTTCACACGAGCATTCGGAACTATTGTTACAGAATCTACAAGTGCTCCCACTACATACAAGCGGAAGTAAACGCAGACGGATATCTCTTTGGGTCAGCGATGTAGCCACTTGAAGGACACTGGACATGTCAGACATGTCAGAAAATTTTAAAGTTGACTTGTATGATGCATCTTTGGATTTTAATTCTTTTTCCCCAAAGTTTTACCAGCGACCTGTGACCGCCAAATCTATTTCTAAAAATAGCAATTCTGATACCAGTGAAGAGAGTCACTAGAATGAATGCCTATTTATTTATTTGAGATTGTGAGGCTTGCCAAACTACCCACGATCTTCAGTCAACAAAGACCGTCCGCACTGCAACAGCAAAGTCCACGACGATGGCTCTTATGTACCTTATAGTTCCTCACGCCTGAACGGGTCTTAACAATGGCCAAACTGGAAATGGAGTATCTGATGTCGCGTGGAGAGTCCCAAACATAGTATTAATGCTCATCAAATAAAGTGAAAATGAGTTTACAATATTCAGCCTTCCTGAACAGTATGTACCAAGTTTGTCTCCAAGAAGTGGTGGATCGCTAGCCCTTTTCAGAGTGCACTTGTGAAAAATTGAACTTATGTCCAATCAATATGCAAAATTGAGAATGTTGCCAGCTTCTGTCACATGTTGCACTGAAGTTTTACCGCCTGACTGTAGCTGTGTGCCATGTCGGTTTAATTCTAGAGCTTCAACATATTTGGGATATAATTCTCCACGTTTTTGATTTGTGATTGAGCATACGGTCAATAATGAGCTTCATGTCTGATTGTTGCTTGATCTCAGATTTTGATAGCGATAAATTACGCAAGCGTAGTTAGGACAGATCAGCGTACCAACGATACCAAAATTCGTGTAAGTACATATATACTTCCAATTGGGTCCTCCATATGTA
>LUCW03000681.1:0-15000 GCA_001586965.3 Sphaeroforma sirkka
GCTTAATAAATTTTAACACTTAATTCTCCAAGCATGGTTTAGGTGCTGTTTTAATTATCTCAGTTGTGCGTACTCTCCAATATTGGGCACATGGTTCGATTGTCCAATTGATCGTATCTGTCTATTTAGTTTCAAGTCATAATGAAAACAACCTTTTGACCTAAATCCCAGGGCTCGCAATATACAGGCACTTTGGCCACTTTCGCAAAGGTTTGGGGCAAAGACGGATTCAGGGGTATGTTTGCTCAGATGGGCATGGCGTGTTGATGCGTGTTAATGTATATACATTGTGTTTTTATATATTTATATGATGTTGCCGTATATGTATGGCGTGTTTACATAAATACCTGTCATATCTATATATACACGTTGTGGGTACATGTATCTGAATGGTGTGTCGATAAATATGCCCAATGTGTTGACAAGTGCACATAGCGCGTCTATGTTTATGACACCAACCCTCGCTTATTGATTCATAGGTTGTACGTGTTTTCTGTCAATCATATGTGTGAAACCATACGCACCAGTGACAGTACGTTGTCCATGACTCATCGACCATGCCGCCTCTCATGACAAGTTTATTTGAGACCGCCTTTTTTATATCATCTGCTGGCTGTAGGCTGGCAATACATTCAAACAGTATCAAGGGTTAGTGCCACATCCGTCGTTTTAATGGACTTACTAATGATTATATGTGTGTGAGTGTACATATACGGTTTCATCCGTGTGACCAATTGATTAACCAGAGGCCCTCGTGTCGGCTGATGTATATGATACCAAACATGCTCGTTCCGAGTTTGTTGGAATACCTCGAGTGTACTAGTCCTGAAAATGCGGACGGTTTTGAGCCCGCCCAGAATATTCCAGGGCAAGCATTCGTAAACGCAATTGGTGCTAAGTTCGCACATATATTTCAGAGCAGCTAATAACACACCCTATTAACACGTAGTACACGATAAATCCACTACACCTCATGCATAGTACTGTGCATGTATTTAGTACACACACACACACATATATATTTATATATATTTATGCATATATATATGAATATATATATATATATATATATATATATATATATATATATATATACATACATATATATATACATATATATACATATATATATTATATCATACATAACATACATATATATATATATTATTACATGTGATACACATATATATATATACATGGCATATATACATATTATTATTATACATACATACATATACATACATACATACATACACATATATATATATTAATATGTATATATATATATATATATACACATATATATACATATGTGTGCAATGTTATTATATATGCACATATTATGTACATATATATATATAATATATATATATTATATATATATATATATTATATATATACATATATAAAATATTACATATATATATATATAAATATATATATATATTCATATATATATATTATATACATAAATATATATATATATATATATATATATATATATATATATATATATATATATATATATATATATATATATATATATATATATATATAATAATATATATATATGAATATGAATATGTATATATATATATGATAGGTCCCTTATCCTTTCTGTGTGTTTTTTTTGTTCATCAGGATTTTACCATGGGTTCGCTACAACTGCTATGGGCATTGTGCCCGCACAAGGTTTGTATCTGGCCACATACGAGAAGGTGAGGGCCGATGCAAAGGATTTCATGCCAAGTCCGAATCAAGGCAGGTTTCGAGGATTACGAATACATATGTACTGTGAATGTCACGAATGTTTGCCTTCGGTAGTCGATACATTGCGATGAACTCAAGTGCTTTTTTTTTTTTTGTTGTATTTTGAAAATGATACCTACATACTGAAAGTTCTGTATAGTTGGATATATATATATATATATATATATATATATTATAATTATTATTATTATTACTATTATTGTTTTTATTATTATAATTATATATTATTATCTTATGTTATTATATTATTATATTATATATATATATGTGTGTGTGTGTATTGCCAATCGAAGCCGCACACTAGACGGATAAAGGAATTTATCTGTTGTAGTGAGTCCCCAGAGAACACTTAGTGGCGGAGGTGCAAAGGGACGTAAGAGTTCACGCACATGCCTATCTTAATACTGATACAATTGAATTCACACATCCAGTTGTACGCACACGTACACACATGTGTTCGGATGCACAGAACCATACATCATGACTTACATCCATTGAACTCCAAATGATAGTCTTGTCTCATCTTGTTGTGTATATACAATTGTAATTTTTGAACTCAGAAATGCTGCGTAATCTCATTGCCGGCGGCAGTGCTTCACTCGCCAGTCAATTGGTGATCTGTCCGGTGGATGTTATCTCGCAAAGGTAGGTACACTCAACCCACATATGCGATATATACATACGTATATATATATATATATATATATACGTATATATATATATATATATATATATATATATAGAATATATTGTTATTATATATATATATATATATATACATATACATATACTTAAACATATACATATACATATATATATATACTTTTGTTTATTTATATATATATATATATATATATATATATATATGCAAGTATGTACAAGTATATGCAAGTATATACATATATATGTTTTGGTATATGTAAATGTATACGTATATAACTTATATTATATTATATATATATATATATATATATATATATATATATATATATATATATATATATATTATAAATTAAATACATTTACATATACCTAAACATACACATGTGTATATACTTGTATATATATATATATATACTTGGTCCATAAGAGTTGAAGCGAATCGTCTCGCACTAAATCGTCTTATTGTTATACACAGAGGCCTTTCAAATGCACGAACTAACCTGCTGAATGCACATATACACGCTCTCCATGCACTTGTCACCTTGCTGACTGTGCATCTGTTTATTATCATATGAACAAATACACATATTGCGTGTACTATTCATCCTTTAACAGCCGTAGTGCCAATGACCTCATTAATTGTCCACGTGGATTTGTGATAAAACCATTTGTTATGTACTTACAGACTCATAGTGCAGGCGATGGAAGCGAAGGAGGGTGTTCCGAAGAAGTTCAATAGTGGCATAGGTAAGTGAGTGTCTGCAACTACGCACCCACTCTTGTGTGTCCATGTAAAAGGTATGCGTTTGTTATGTTGATGTATGTAGATGATATACACTTGCCATGTTTATGTTGAAGGAATATATTTATTACGTTTGCGTAGATGATATACATTTTTTATGTTGATATGTAGATGATGCACATTTATTACGGTTGTGACGATAAACTTTCATTATAAATACGTATAGGTCATAATGTTCTTATGTACTCTTATTTACACCTCAGGCGTGTACGTGCATGTGCATCTCAGCTGTATGCATGTGACATATCTACACCTGAATACACCTATTGTGTGCGTGTACGTTCGTCTGTAGTCCTCTTTATCTATACTGTATCTCCCTGCGCCACCGATCTGAGTGCACGCGTCATTCCACCTCGCCGCCCTCGTACGCGGTCACACTGTCACAGTGCATGCAAGACTCTACCAAGACTTACCTACACCTTAGCACACAGCACATGCAAGACCCACCTACATCTTAGCACACAGCACATGCCCCCCACATACTTCGAAAGGGTTAGGATCCGAATGTGCCTATGATACGCGTTACAGACGAGATCAACCTGTACATTCGGTATGTAGCTACGCTAACGTTGTTGATACCCTTCTGGTGTTGTGTGTGTGTGTCCCAGATGTGGCTAGGCATATCATCAAACGCGACGGTCCGAAGGGATTGTACCGAGGGTTCTGGTCTAGTCTCTCCATGTATGCACCTAGTTCTGGTATTTGGTGGGCCACCTACGGCTTCGTGCAGGACAAATTGAACAACCGCGTGCTCACATGCGAAGAGGATCGCCAGACGTACCGTGTGCCAGTCCAGGTGTGTGGGTGGGAGTGTGGATGTATGTCTACGACTAAGTATATGTCTGTGCCTGTGTCTTGTGTCTGTGTCTGTGTCTGTGTCTGTGTCTGTGTCTGTGTCTGTGTCTGTGTCTGTGTCTGTGTCTGTGTCTGTGTCTGTGTCTGTGTCTGTGTCTGTGTCTGTGTCTGTGTCTGTGTCTGTGTCTGTGTGTCTGTGTCTATGTCTATGTCTATGTCTATGTCTATGTCTATGTCTATGTCTATGTTCATGTCTATGTCTATGTCTATGTCTGTCTATGTCTATGTCTATGTCTATGTCTATGTCTATGTCTATGTCTATGTCTATGTCTATGTCTATGTCTATGTCTATGTCTATGTATGTCTATGTCTATGTCTATGTCTATGTCTATGTCTATGTCTATGTCTTATGTCTATGTCTATGTCTGTCTATGCCTATGTCTATGCTTAGTAGTTATTGCTGTATGTTCCGTGGGTTGAGGGGTTTAAAGATGACCTGAGAAGATGCACACGAGCGTTAGGTCGTGCTGCCACAGGTAAAAGTAGTAGCAACCGTTCAAATCAATAGACCGGATACCTTGTCCTTGTTCGTTTACATGAGCGCGTTTCATCCTACTAACATTGTCATCCATCTCACACCTACCACCACTTAAAAGATACACAGAGCATCTCTTGTTGCTCATTCCTGCCCATATATCTAATCTTAACATCTTCTTCGGCTCATAGGCTTTCTGTGGGATGTCTGCCGGCATGACCGCCGCGACACTGACAAACCCCTTAGACGTCATCAAGACACGCATACAGACCAGCAGCAAGAAACTTACTGTAGCAACCGCTGTGAGGCAACTCATCAGCACGGAAGGTAAGCACACACACTCACACTCACTCTCATTGTATCATAGTAATACACACACACACACATATATATATATATATATATATATATATATATATATATGTGTGTGTGTGTGTGTGTATATATAAATATATGAATATATATATATATATATATATATATATATATATATATATATATATATATATATATATATATATATATATATATATATATATATATATATATATATGTATGTATGTATGTATGTATGTATGTATGTATGTATGTATGTGTAATATATATATATGTATATATATATGTATATATAAACATATATATATATTGTTGACCTGTTGTTCGATTATGTGCGTAGTTATGTGTTTGTGTGCCACAGCTTACCTCCTCTTCATATGGTCTGGGTCATTGTATATGTCTGTCTGCCATATGTGTTTGTTTATGTAGCACTACCTACGGCCTTGTCGACGTTGCTATTCACTTCTTATTAATCTTTCTGTTGGTCTTACAGTCTGAGGGATGCATTACAGACATTAATTCAAGTTGGTTCGTTGACAAATCACAGTAGATACTTAGGGACAGAGAACCGTAACACAGCCATGAGCATATTTACGCAGTGTATGTGTATCTCTCTCTCACCCACATACACACACAGTGTATGTGTATCTCTCTTTCACCCACATATACACACAGTGTATGTGTATATCCCTTCTTCATCCTCATATACACAGTGTATGTGTATAGCTCTTCTTCATCCTCATATACACAGAGTGTATGTGTATATCCCATCTTCATCTTCATATACACAGTGTATGTGTGTAGCTCTTCTTCATCCTCATATACACACAGTGTATGCGTATATCCCATCTTCATCCTCATATACACAGTGTATGTGTATAGCTCTTCTTCATCCTCATATACACACAGTGTATGTGTATATCCACCTGGTCTCCCACTCCATACACCCCTACAGCCTCACATACACTAACTCTACATACACTATCTCTGCCCCATCTTGTGCGTGCCTATTCGCCTGTCGCGCATTGTATTAGGAGTGATGGGGTTCTCAAATGGCATGACGGCCAAAGTCATGAACTCCGCACCGGTGTCTGTGCTGATGATTTCTGGTATGTCATACAAGCTGCGATCGTAGGAATATGGGCAAAAGCATGCGACTATAGATGGGCGTTTCACTGTGGTTGATAGATATATATATATATATATATATATGTGTGTGTGTGTGTGTGTGTGTATGTGTGTGTGTGTGTGTGTGTGTGTTACCCTTGACATCGTCCGTAGCACCCTTCCAGGGCACCTAATCCTTCGAACACTTGTGTATTTGCCGCTACATCCAAGGGCTCTGCTCATTGCCCCCAATCTGTTGTCTTGTATTTTGTTTTAGCCTCAGCTCGTTTGCTGAGCTCGAGAGACACAAGATTCTAAATCTTTGAATTCTATCACCATTGTTCATTTTTCGGGGGGGTTGTAGCTGACGTTTGTTTGTTGAACCCCATATATGTGCAGTGTACGACCTAGTCAAGCGATTGAGTGTGAAGGCTGTGCCACACTTCCACGTAGAAGGAGAGCCCCACAAGATCGTGATGCTGACCAAGAAGAAGGACGGGTGGACCGCCGGGGACGGCCGGAAGATAAAGGAGAAGGAGGACAAGAAGTGAACCAGTCAGCGGGTATAATTTAGTTGTGAGCAATATGTGACAGGTAATATGCGACAAGTAATATGCGACAAGAACGTCAATTGGTGCGCGGATATGAAACGACATGAGCTTTTCAGAGCTGGTATATGGCGTCGGGCAGCTCGTTGACATATCCGACACAGGAACTTGATTGCATTCGCAAGGACCGATTACAAAATGATAGTTTCACGCCAAAGTTAACGTATAGGGCGGAACAGTTATGTGTAACCGGATGCGATGAACGATGCGAAAAGCAAAAAATCATGTGCAATTTCAGCACGGTACCATCGTCTGCGTCGCGCTGTACCATGCATCAAGCGAATCTCAGTGAATGAGTGGGGGTTGAATATATATATATATATATATATATATAGATATATAGATATACATTTATGTTTATTTATATACATATATATATATAAATATATATATATATAGATATAGACATATATATATATATATATATATATATATATATATATATATATATATATATATATATATATATATATATATATATATATATATATAGGTATAGGTATAGATACATATACATTTATAGATTGATGTTTAATTTTGTATATATATATATATATATATATATATATGTCCACCTATGGTGTGTATCATGCCGTCCTGCGTCATTGTAGCTGAATTCAGTTTTCAAGACAAATCAAACTGGGGTGCAGAAGGGAAAGGGTAAGGATGTTCATATCTTCTCCACGAGTACCACTCGAATGCACGTGCTACCGTAAGCTGGTCGACGGAGATCGATTAAAAGTTAAGCTAGAGGCGTGGTGTAGTTGAAGAGTAGAAAATTGCGAGGAGAAAGACCGGTTTAAGGATATGTTGATATTTTGACAGGCCCGGATGTTAAGAGTGCACCGATGAACAGATGCACGCGTCACATTGCAGAAATGAGCTTATGGCGGCGTAGAGATGGCTACGTGTTTCATATCACCTGCGTACTGTCCTACTGCCATGAAGTCGCACACCGATTCTGCTAGAGCAAGGGCGTCACCCAGTAGTGAGTAGTCGATATTCACCAACACCTGCGTCTATGGGCACGCAAGAAGTTCACTCAACCAGCCAGGGAATTCATTTCAAACCCCGACTGGTTATTTTTAGGATTAGGTTTTGCAACAGTCTAGGAATGCGAGTTAGTTAGCCAAACTCAATTTTCCAACTTTGTAGGTATGGATACTATGAGAGATTCAGAATTGACTACAGATTTAGTATATGTCAAGCCTAGCAGATGAAACAATATACATAAAACTCGACCATACTAGTAGTAACTAGAAGTACGAAAACTAGTGTCGTCTAAACGTAAATAAGTAATATTTAAGAGGCTAAGTCATGAACCGTACACATAAATGTTTACCAGTTGCGAACAATTGTTACCGTATGCATGCATAAATAGTGATACAAAAGAGAAAATACGAGTACATGGATTTAGTTGCAAAAAAATAGTGATATGTTTTAGGCACAGTGAATAACGATTAAAATTCAGAAGGCTAGAATATGTGCACAGTCACAAACTCACAAGATCTGTGAATTCCCGAATTTTTGAATTTTTTCTCCGATTCTCGGATTTGGAATTCTGTGCCTTTGGTATTTGGTTGTTGATTTTTTCTAAAAATGATGACATATTTACTGAATTGGTATACGACAATGACGTACACCCCTGAAAAAATATCGCCGCGACATGTATGACATGTCGTTTGCCCAAATGTCGGCGTCGTTTACCAACCCAGGTGTATTTATAGTATATTTACATATGTAGAAAAACAGAATTTACTGTTTTTGTTTTTGTTTTTATTATTATTTATTATTGAGAAATCCAATAATATATATATATATATATATATATATATATATATATATATATATATATATATATATATATATATATATATATAAATATATATATAAATATATATATTTAAAAAAATGAAATAAACCGTACAGCAACGTCATATTTACATAAAGAGAAGGGAGCACTGGAGAAGATCTCAATCAGTTGAATCAGACATTCACGGAATCAGTATGTATTTTTAAGACTAATAATAGCGTTTACGACGTCACTTCATTAATCGCCATACAATTTTACATATATCTGGTGGACTGGACAAAGAACCGTATTGAAAAACGCGGCAGGGATACTGGGATAGACTAATAGAAAGACCAGAGAGGCAGAGACTTGCGGACTGCGGCCCACGGTGCTTTAGGCGGCCAGCCGCCAGCCTGCCAGTCTGCACCAGTATTTATTTGTTTATAAAGAGATATAGCGATCTGCCATGGTATTTTCATACGTCATACAGAGTAGATATTAGACACGCCAGAAGAAGGCCGCAGCGGCAGTGAGCCAGTGACGGATCACTCCGAGTCAGTTTAAAAATTAAAAGTGACTCAGTGTCACCCTCACGAGACACGACGACACCGTTGATCGTTGACCGTAGACGTATTGAACCTTTGTCGATCATGTTTTCACTATTTAACTGACAGTCCGATACAGGTGTACCTATAACAGTTCACGGATTATATCTTAAATATTTGAACACTGAACCCTGTAGGAATAAATTCGACGTAGTTCGTGTTCTTTGTAGGTTCTCATATTAGAAGGCCCTATAATAGCCTGAATACAGTTCTACCTACTCAAGCAAGCTCATTAAAGGATCTATTATAGTACGATGAACATAGCGTTGAGCAAGGATTCGTTAATTAAGGCTTGTAAGTATGCTTGTTTTATCACCATTTCAATTTGTGCGATAGAATACCTCAAAATAAAGTTTAGGGAGATGCCTAATGTGACTATAGTGGCTGAGCCTCGCCTGTGTATTTCCCACGAAGGAGGACTCTCTAATGAGGGAATGGGATCGTTCCTGCAACACATCAAATCCTCAATGATACTCAGTACATATTTAGGTGCTGATCTGACAGTCCGTGGAATACGCAAACATGCTGGACACGGAAGAGGGCTCGACTTTATGTTTCGAAACGAACTTTATGCAGTATCAGGAGCGAGCTGTCTGGTCAATCATACCCTTCTTATGCAGTTGCTGCCTAGTATATGTAGCAACACGATATTGCCTGCAACAGTCATCAGGCTCCTGATCTGGAATCGTGTTCAACTATCTACTACAACGTTACCGTGAAGGAAACATTAGAAAATTACAACGACTGTGTAGGAGTGAATTACAACCACTATGTATCTTTGATGAGGCAATCCTCAATTCAGACGAAAGTTATTGAACCCACACCTGCGATTGCCAGAGTGGGATTCACTTTTGCTGGAGTGATGTTAGAAACAAGGAAACAAAAATCTTAGATTCGGCGACACCTGTTAACAAAAGAGGTATCAGTGTTCGCTCGATCAATCAAATATGGCACAATATTGAATTTGTCAATTGTGGAAGGGTTGAGGTTGTTATATATGCAAGCCCATATCCCTATCAAGATAGAAACTTTTCACTTTAACTATACAGTAGTGGATGGTGATGATAGGGAGGATTTGGTAGATTATCAAACAAACGATACCTTTATACAGGGAAAATCATCTTGGGGAATTATGGGTTCATTTGCAACTTCGGGGAAAGTGGTATTCACGCCATCTCCAAACTTGATCAAATATGAGCAGCAATATAGGAAAAGGTTAACAGTTCTGGGTAACGATACACGTTTAGTGTACGACTGCAAAAGACGCCGAACGATAGGTCTTTCAGAATTAAACAACAATATTCAGTATTCAAGTATACACATACTCGTTGGTATACAGCTGTGTTGCATACATTATTTTATTTCTCCGAGCAGTCTATGCTTGAAATCGGTTAATTGATCCGACTTGTATACATGAATAAGTTAAATATAATTCTAGAATCTCGTGTTGCAACAATTTCGCTAGTATACGGAAAGTCATTTCATACAATCTTACTTTCTTGAAGTACGTGTGGCAATTTAAAATTGCAACGGGTCATGCATGCCTTTCGATTTGCGAATCAATTGTAATCATATTCTCCTCGTCAATCCCTTCACCGAAAACGGCTTGGTTCGAGTGATACAAAAACCAATATTCCGGCGAGTATGACCTCGGCCAAAAGCAATTGTGTGGTGCTGGGTGGTTCCACAGCCGACTCATCTGCATCGTCGATGTCTTCGTCATCACTATCAAGCACGCCACTATCAAAAAATATCTCACCATTGGCGATTTTAACGGTGTTCACTTCACCCTTCCTTGTGGTAGCTTCAGACAAAAGATCACATGCGGGAGTGGAACTATTAGCCATGACTGGTTTGGCAAACGCAACATATGGGATACAACATGCGTCGATATTGTTTTTGTTAAGACGCTTGCTGTACAGAAAATTAGTAAAATTGATGCTGTTATCATCAGAAACCGCATGTTTAGGACAGACGATACCATTCACTTCCAATTCCCGAGTGTTGTTTGTACGAATTGGCAACAAAGTACCACAACAGCACATTTTGATCTCATCATCCATGTTAACCGTGCAGAATGTGTCCGTATAATCTGGTATGTTCGTTTCGCAAAGTGACGATTGGATTCCCTCAACTGAATTGAATGAGTTCTGAGCGACACCTATTAAAGTATGACAAGGTGAGCTGCTTTTACTCTGGGCACCAGTTGCTGTTATATATGTGAAGAGGACCATGCTAAATGCAGATATCACCTTCATGGCGGCAAAGCTGTAACCGCCTCCTTCACGAACAGCAGACTCTCTATCAGGTTCTAATTATTGTGCTATTCTGGTAGCGATCCTGGAATGAAGTATATATTTCAAGTGTTGTTTCTGGTCTCTTGTTCCTCCGCCAAAGGGTTCATATAGTAATAAAAAATGGTTCTGATCTCTAGGGAGATGTCTGAGTGATACATGACAAGTATTGACAGATCGAGGCCCAAAAAAAGACCATTTAGATCTCCAAATGGAATATGACGCGCAGTGATGTGATGGGCTAAGAGCCGTGAGCGATACAGCTATGGTCCCACTTTCATCGGCATTTGGGACACGGTGCTGTGGTTATGAGAGCTACATGTTTCTCAATAAAATAATTAAAAAAATATAAATAGTAACATTCCAGTCCTGACACCAGGTGATTTTATATTATTTTTTGGTTCGGATATTACACCATCGCTTATGCGGATAATTTGTAGATATCCAAATTGGAATCGGAAGACAAACTCGCATATTGTTGAGGCGATTTTATTGATTCCCAGTACTCACTGCTCAACCAAGCAGTGTTCTCCTCCTCTTTATTGTGTATATGTACTATATGTACCACTTTTAACTTATGAATTTAAGACTGGCTACGTGGTTTAGGCAGCTCCGGAGATATCCATTGGCACGACCCCATCCCTCGCATCTTGTAGCACATCTTGCAGTAATCGCAGCTGTGGGGTGGAGTAGGAAGGTATGTCAAGTAAAGAGAGACTCAAACCTAGTGAATTTAGATCTTAAATAACTACTAGGTTATATATAATGTGATACGGTGTTTTATTATAAGTACGGTAGCCAGTACAGATTCTAGTACAAGTTTTGATAGTGATACACATTCTCATACTTAGTCATATAGTCTAAATAATTAGTACTTTTACACGTGGAACGTACGTGTCTATACCAGACCAGCCCCTATCTGTTGCCAACAGAAACACTTTAGCCGAAAATGCAGACACAGGCAGACCACCTCACTTCACAAAGTACGCAAGCTGCTCGTGAGCGCAGCACATGTATGTATGTATAATCCTTAAAATGTATGTATGATCCGTAGCGTGATTGCTATAACTTGTAGTGTGTAGTGTGATTGCTATGACTTGTAGTGTGAGCATGAGGTCTTGGCCTCGCATACAGATACACAGCGGCTCATCAATATACAACCTTGCCGATTTAGTTGGCTCACCATAATGAATCTACTACACTCACCCTTACACCCCAACCCCCCCGTTCACCCTTAGTGGCATTTACTCGCTATAAACCGCCTGTCAATCTCAGGCTCATTGACAGACTCAGGTAGCAATCTTGGCTTTCCAAGCGCAGTGGGTAATACAACAGATTGTGCCCTTTGCCCAGCCAATATGGAGGATTGTATATGCGACACACTATACACCAGTACTATAAGTAAGAGTAAGCCGGCTCCAACATACACACCATGGTGTATGTGACTAGCCAGGTCAACCGAACACGCCGATAGAGCTCAGCGTTGGCCAGCTCTGAGTCTATACTGACCCGGTGCAACCAGTCATCACACCCAGCAATGGTGCAGGGTCTAGTGTTTAGGGTTAACACACCTGGTAGAACTGGGCTATGCTATCTAGCGTCTTGACCGTTGTCATGACATCCTCTCGGCTGGTTCGGTTGCGATACACACCCGAGCACGGACAGGACGGCATGAGCAGCCTTTGTATGCCATTACACTGCGAATAGTAAACGCGATGGAGAGGAGTTAAGGTGTGGGTGTGGCTTGTGTGCGTATGGCTCGGCGGGTATGTGTAGGTATGTTTTCACATACAAGGAGTTGAGATATGACTCCGAGTGGTCCACAAAGCCTTGGTAAGAACGTGTACTCGATTGGTACCCAACAACCAGGGCGAGTGGTTGAGCTGCGTAATATCGTACACACTCTGATTCGTGTATGTATACGTGTACACGAAGGGGGAGCGCAGGACACACCAGCCTGATGGGGGTGACTCTAGTGCCGTCTTAAGGTATGGAAACAAACAGACCTTTATCAATACACAAGCGGCACCAGACAGACACGTATACGGATGTACAACCACCAACGCCTGCGCAGCAAGTGCAGGTGTTCACAGAGCTTCAGTGTATGTTTAGAGTTTTGGGGTTTTAGGGTTTTAGGGTTTGTGCACACACCGCGCTTGTGATGGTATTACCTTATCACAGACCAGATCCTGGAGATTGAATGCTATCTGCTGCTTCCGTACCACATCTGCATCGAGAATACAAACAAGTTGATTGGAGCAAGAGTAAATCATTCATTTGTACCCCCGCAATCGGGGCATCGCTGCGATGTAAAGTACCATACGCGCCATACTCATCACCAGGGGGTCAATGTAAGCCCTCAGGGGGGTGAGTTATGGGCCTACCGACTGCTTTGGTATATACTGGCGGATTAGGTACAGGACAGATACAAATATCAGTTCGCAGTGAATACGCACTCAGCAAACAAATCTTACGGAGATAATTTCATCCAATGAGTGCAATGACTACCACATTATAGTACTCTCTGGCGATGCATGCAGGACAGGACAGGACAGGACAGGACAGGACAGGACAGGGCACTGCTCACGCGGAAACGAGGAAGTGTTATAACAGCACAGATGGCAAAGCATACGCAGCATACACACACAGGGAGAATACCTATCAATGAGAGCGTACAAACAAGCCAAATACCTACCAATAAGAACGTACACACAGGCCAAATACCTACCAATGATGCGTACACGCACAGCAAATGCCTACCAATGATACGTACACGCACAGCAAATACCTACCAATGAGAACGTACACACACAACAAATACCTACCAATGAGAGCGTATTCAATGGCATCCTTGTCGTATTCCGTTGTACATGCCGGACACCGCCAGAATCCAATTTGCTCTCCGTCTTCGCCTTCCTCTCTATGGACATCTCTGCGGTATGTGCACAAAAAAAAGTTGAATAAGTAATCCGACAGATAATAGTACAAGTAATCCGATAGATATGGTATGAGTACTCTGATAGATATGGTATGAGCAATCTGATAGTTATGGTATGAATAATCCGATAGATCTGGTATGAGTGATCCGATAGATATGGTTTGAGTACTCTGATAGATATGGTATGAGTTTTCAGCTAGGGGAAAATCGTGGTAAGGATTCGCAAGACATATAAGCACTCTGAAAACACACTGATATATACACACACAGACATATGCAACACACGCGTGTGCACATAGAAAAGTGCATTCACAAGCACCACTGGCAGAGATGGATGTCGCAGCAATACATACAAATGAAAGTAACACGCACAAACACATGCACACAGAAAGTGATGGAGAACGCACCGGCAGAGATCAATGTCGCGACACTCCATGCAGAAGTTACAGATAACCTCAGGCAACACAAAGGTGAGGCAGGGGTCTTCAAACTGCGCCGCTTTGCTGAATTCGCCCACGTGTAGCAGCCGTAGAAGGTTTTTCCGACACTTGGAAACCTGGTTGAAACAAGTGACGGAGGGGTGAGCGGATGGATGTAAACCCGGTTTACAAGCAATGCGAAAGAGATGTACTAGTTGGGTGGTGGTGAGTTATGAGCATATGCAGTGTTAATGGATAGGCGTACAGTCCATATGTATATCATAAGATTTCTCCGTGATGAAATTCTTGTTAAAAAGCATACACAAACACACACAC
>LUCW03000681.1:22500-27500 GCA_001586965.3 Sphaeroforma sirkka
CTTTTCATAGAGGAATTTTGTAGGAAGGCTAGTCATCTTGATACATTTTTTAATAACAGATAGATACACACACACACACACACACACACACACATATATATATATGTATATATATATATATATATTGTATATATATATATATATATATATATATATATACATATATATATATATATATATATATATATACATACATATATATATAATAACATATATATGTATATAACATAATATATATATATATATATATATATATAACATACATACATATATATATACATATGTATATATATATTATATATTATATATATATGTATATATATATTGCATACATATCATATACATACACACAATGCATGTATAATATATATAATGTGTATGCATGCATATACATATATGCATATGTATATATGTAATATTATTATATATACATATATGTATATATATATATATAATATATATATATATATATATATAATATATATATATATACATATATATATATATATATATATATATATATATATATATACATAAATATATATATATATATATACATAGATACATATATATATATATATATATATATATATATATATATATATATATATATATATATATATTAATCTGACATATAGCACAGCAACCCCACCTGCCGTGAGAATTCTATATCTGCAACGAATGTAGTGACGTCTGGTGGTAGATTGCCCACTGGCACTTGTCCATACCGTGCGTGTTCGATCTGCGTATCGAGCCATTCTTCCTGCGGATGAATATGAGGAACATGGGCATGTCTATATAATTAGGAACATGGGCATTTCTATATAATTAGGAACATGGGCATGTCTATATAATTAGGAACATGGGCATGTCTCTAACATTGTGTATCATTATCTCTAGCTACCAGTCACCTATGAACAACAAGCTATAATATAGTACAACACAACACTGTGTTTAAGACAGCCAACTCATCACTAAAACTCTTTACTATCTTTATACTGGCTGGGAGGAAGAAGAATTAAACCAGGTGGTTGAGATTATTCTTCACGCCCACTATAGTTGCATGGGGGGTTAAATGGTAACTAAATGCTACGCAGTATACAGCCCAACCATAACAGTTGAGAGTTTTAGGGTTTTAGAAAAACTATAACAGTTGAGAGAGTGTGTGGCAACAGACACACAACTGTACACAGTGGTATTGCCAACAAGCAAACCAACATACACACGCAATGCATACTTCGTACGCAGATGTGCATGCACAGAGACAGATACCTACCTTCACAGAGACAGATACCTACCTTCACAGAGACAGATACCTACCTTGAAGACACTCGTGATGAACATTTGTTTCACGGCCGCTTCTTGCCACTGTAGCGCGGGGTAGTTATTGTGCAGGTGGTTGTGATTGATGTTCACTGAACAGTGAAACCGAGATAAAACGGGACAAAGCGAGACGAATTGTTAGGTTCAGCAAGGGGTAGTTGATATGTAGGTGGTTGGATCGGATGTTCAATAAAAAACGAATAAAGCGGGATAGGTAGTTAGGTTTAGCACAGGAGAAAACATAAAACGCACACGCTATACCTACACACCTGAACAACATACACACAGTAGTTGTAGGTGAATGTATTTGAGGTCAGCTTGCCTACTCGTGATTGTCTACACCATTAGCATGGATATAAACTCCTGCACGCACACACAAACACACACCTACACGCACACACACACACACACACACAATGCTAACATACAGCATGGATAGTCGTTAAACGCAGGCACGCTCTGGGCTAGTTTGGTGACGGGCGTGGCTGTCTGCGCCACCAGCAGTGTGGGTCGCTGGTCACCGTTCTCACGCACTTCCAGCACATGGTCAGTCACAGCCTTCTGCAAGGCCGTGTATAGCTGACGTTCTAAAGGGTGGGAGGTGTAGGTAGGCGCAATGTTAAAATTACATGGCGAGTGAAATTCTGGGGGGTGGGTAGTGTAGGTAGGCAAAAGAATTCTCGCAGCTGCTATAGAGAACTATGCACGAATCACCAAGCACTGCCTTAGCTCAGCACCAAATAGAACGCTATGACTACCGCTAATGCCTACCTGGGAGGACATGGTGAACCTCAAACCTGTACTCCTGCGGCACTAAGTGTTGGAATCTGATTGGATCTCCCATGATGTCCGTCTGTGCGGCAGCCCATTGGCGCAGCCAATTCTCTCTATCCGACCGATTGGTTTCGTATAGTCGTCTGGAGGGTACGGAATAAGACAGGGCTATTATGACACGTGAGAAAATAAGACAACTTCAGTAAGAGGTATGGGATTTTGAATTGCCTGAGCAGTTGGGTTCGTATCATCGTTTGGAAGTTACGGAATAAGACTGGGTTAATACCACATGTGAAAAAATAAAGCAGCAGTAACAAGAGGTATCATTTTGAATTGCCTGAGCAGTTGGTTTCGTATCATCGTTTGGAAGGTACCGAACAGGAGAGTGGTAGTGGTGATATGTATGAAGCAACTAGCAACACTTTGAAACTCGCTACGAGAGCGCCAGTGGTGCCTGCCGCGGGGTAGTCTCTGCCGCTCATCCGACGAGTACGACATACATAGCCAAACATATGAGCTATTCAACATAGAATGATGCATAAGATATTCAACATAGAGCAGTACATAAGCCATTGAGCTTAACACAATGAACACGCAGACATATCACATGAATCATCTGTACATCACATGAGTCATCTGTATATCACATGAGTCATCTGTACATCACATGAGTCATCTGTACATCACATGAGTCATCTGTACATCACATTAGTCATCTGTGTATCACATGAGTCTTCTGTGTATCACACGTACGTGAGATGCAACCAAGCAGCCAACAAGCAAGTGTAGACAGACACACCCACAGCACACACCACCCACACAACACACCTGACATTGCCCAGTTGATTGTTAATAACTGTGTCCACCACCAATATCGTCGCTTTCTTAGTGGCCGAGAAGAATAGTCCGTACATAGCGCGTCGGTCATTGGCGGCTTTTCCCGCGCTGTGATATAAATAGATATGATCGAACGAATCTCTCGGTAGGTAGGAGCGTTGTACTATATTGCGGTCACGCTTCACGTCCAGATCCTTGAGCTCGAAGTCGATGTCTGTATTGGAGTGCTGTGTATGTACAAGGCAATAGCTCGATGCTGAGTAGGTACAAGGTAATAGCTCAATGCTGAGTAGGTACATATGGGTGTACGACGAATGGTATATATATACATAGTTGTATACATACATACATTCGTATATACATACATATAGACAAGATGATAGTGCTATTGCATAGGTATAGTTAAGTGCTGCTGTGCATTCGTACACGACTTAAATCGCTATAACTATATTAATAACACAACGCTATAACTATACTAAATAACACAACGCTATAATTATACTGAATAACACAACGCTATAATTATACTGAATAACACAACGCTATAATTATACTGAATAACATAACGCTATAATTATACTGCATAACACAACGCTATAATTATACTGAATAACACAACGCTATAATTATACTGAATAACACAACGCTATAATTATACTGAATAACAACGCTATAATTATATTGAATAACACAACGCTATAAGTATACTGAATAACAACGCTATAATTATACTGAATAACACAATGCTGTAATTATACTGAATATGTGTTATTCAGTATACTTATAGCGTTGTGTTATTCAGTATACTTATAGCGTTGTGTTATTCAATATAATTATAGCGTTCTTATTCAGTATAATTATAGCGTTGTGTTATCAGTATAATTATAGCGTTGTGTTATTCAGTATAATTATAGCGTTGTGTTGCTTTTGCTGAGGCAGCCTAGATAACTTATTTCTGTGGTGCATTGTTGTGAGCTTTCTGTCGTGAGCTTAGATTAAGAGTTCTGCACTAGTAGACTGTGGTGCATTGTTGTGAACTTTCTGTCGTGAGCTTAGATTAAGAGTTCTGCACTAGTAGAATATTTCAGATCGTGTGGTTCGAGAAAGAGTGCCGTCTACCTGTAGTGGTTTGCGACGCTATAAGTATACTGAATAACACAACGCTATAATTATACTGAATTACACAATGCTATAAATATACTAAATAACACAACCGTAACCACACAGACACACACACTGCACGTGATGTGCATGCACAAACACAACCATTCCTCAAACGATTGATACATACACATGCACTATTCCATTACCCACACACCCTACTTTCTCCACATACATGTATTATTTCAGGACCTACACACCCTACTATCTCCACATACATGTATTACTTCTGTACCCACACCTCTTAGCCTGTATTCACACACATGGTGTCTGTACCCCCACACCATGCTATCTCCATATAAATTACTTCTTATGTACCCCCACACCTTGCTATCTCCATATAAATTACTTCTTATGTACTACACACCTTGCTATCTCCACATGTATACTTCTTATGTATTACACACCTTGCTATCTCCACATGTATACTTCTCATGTATTACACACCTTGCTATCTGCGGCCAGTTGTACTATACATCCCAGCTGTACCAGTGCGCGATAGTCCAGCGGCACTTTGGTCTCATACACGCCTTCCACATCGGGATGACTCATCAGCTCAGCCAACATCTTGACATCGTGGAACATGCGCTGGTACCGTGCTTCACTCTGCCTGAACTCGTATAGATACAGACATGGAGACCCACGCGGTAGCTTCAGATTCACCCGCGGCCATTTCTGAGTGCGTGTGTGGTTGTGGGTGCAGGCGGGTGGGTGTGTGGCAAGGCAGGGCAGTGATGCGTTGTATGGAGATACTGGTGTATATGTTAGGCATAATAGTATGGTGCGGGTGTGACTAGAACATGTATACATACAACACACGGCAGAAGGACACGAGTAGTACAGGTATATTTAGTGTTGTATGTCGTCAATACGTTTGTATTGGGGAAGGTTGAAGGTTTCGCATA
>LUCW03000681.1:30000-32500 GCA_001586965.3 Sphaeroforma sirkka
ATATATATATATATATGTATATATATATATATATATACATATATATATTATATATATATATATATATATATATATATATATAATATATGTGTGTGTGTGATGATGATGATGATGATATGTATGTAATATAATATATATATATATATATATATATATATACATATATACATATATATATATATATATATATATATGCATATTATATAATATAGAGCAATAATATTAATATAATATATATATACATGCATATATATATGCATAACATATATAATAATATATATGCATGTCATGCATGGTATGACATGTAAATACACATGTATATGTATATATATACATGTATATAATATATGTAACATATACATATGTATATATAATATATATATATATATATGTATATATATATATATATATATATATATATATATATATACATATATATATATAATAATATATATATATATATATATATATATATATATATATATATATATATATATATATATATATATATATATATATATATATATATATAGATATATAAACATGCATATATACATATATGCATATATATATATATATATATATATATATATATTATCACCCTCACCTTGTTCTCCATCTCCTTACCCCCTAGCCTCTCTCCAGCGGGACCTTATCCTCGGCCGTCATGACCGAGAAGAAGTTGCTCATTTTTTTTTTGCTTAAATGTGTCCAAACGCTCACGCACGCGTTTGCTCAGCCAATCAGGATGCTTCACGCGCGGCACCGGATTAGTCACCTGCTGGAAAGCCGCCGGGATGGTGATGATTTTTTGGATCACAGACCCGAATCTTGTTACATAATAATTCCTGGAATAGGATTGAGATCGGAATGGTTTGTAATAAGAGAGATGGGCTAGAAAGTTTGGGTATGTGCTGATTGGGTTGCTTTGAAAGATATTGTCTGATAAGGCAAGTATCGTACTGCACATACACTACAACTACGCTATTCCACGTACATACAACCACACACTGATCTATATACACTACGTGTGTACTTGCAACCATACACTTAACTATATACACTATGCGTGTACTTATATTACACACTTTACCTACATACACTATGTCTGTATTTATAACCACACTTATCTACATACACCATGTCTGTACTTATAACCGCACACTTATCTACATACACCATGTCTGTACTTATAACCACACACTTTACCTACATACACCATGTCTGTACTTGCTGCGCTTACCAATCGATGACAGTCCGAGGGTCGCAGTCGATCAGTGAACTGTCCTTAAGCCATTTGCGCAGAAACGTGCGGCGCACGTGCTTGTCCGCTTTGAAGATGAGGATTGGCACAGCACGCTCGGTCACGGGCGCCCCGATGGGCTAAGGTGTAGTAGGGTTTAGAGTTTAAGGTTTAGGGTTTAGAGTTTAAGGTTTAGGGTTTTGAATGAGATGATACCATATCAATTAGGTATGGTATTGGGGGAGGATGTAGGTAGCTGAGATACAAAATGGGGTCAGCTAAGTAGAGTTTCCCTTCGGACGCCGGTCCTTGGGTGAGCGATGAGGTACGTGAATGGACCGAAAAGTGGACAACAACGATAGAGCGGAGTAGTGAGAGTACTAAAGTGGCCCCATACCCATGGAGACCTTGAAAATGTGCATCGTCGGTCCCAGCAGCCTATACGGGACACTAATAGTCCAAAATATATGTACGTGGGTATGTATATAATCCTGAGTGCGTACATTTCCAGCTGGCGGGACAAATACATACAACCATACATGCCTATACACATACACGCACATTCCCTGGGAATCATCATATTTTAAGTAACCAGCCGACAGAACAGGCTGTTTTCCTTGAACACCCCTGTACACACGCTTCAATTATAAACACGACATACTCGTGCACACCCTCACCTTCTCAGATATAATGAGCTGGCAGGACAGGCTGTTTCCCTTGAGCACCTCTGGACCCAAAAAGTCGCCCATGCGTTTGGCTGCGGTGACAGGCACAGACTTCTGCGTACCGTAGTCCTCGATAGGACGCGACAGAGACTTCTTCTCCGAAATCAGATCAAACAACTCCTCATCCTGTGGGGATGGTAGGTATCGAATTAATTGGAATAGTGTGTGTTGAACTAGTTGGGATGGTGTGTGTTGAATTAGTTGGAATGGTGTGTGTTGTTGAACTAGTTGGGATGGTGTGTGTTGAATTAGTTCGGATGGTTTTAGTTGAATTAGTTGGAATGGTGTGTGTTGAATTAGTTGGAATGGTGTGTGTTGGATTAGTTAGAATGGTGTGTATTGAACTAGCTGGGATGGTGTGTGTTGAATTAGTTGGAATCGTGTGTTGAATTAGTTGGGATAGTGTGTGTCGGATAGTTGGAACGGTGTGTGTTGAAATAGTTGGAATGGTGTGTAAATTAGTTTCTATGGTCATTTTATGTTTGCTCAACACAGTTGATGGGTGTGGGTTTCAGCATAATCCCAACAATTA
>LUCW03000681.1:40000-55000 GCA_001586965.3 Sphaeroforma sirkka
CGGGACGGTTGAAGTCGCATACGGCGCATGTGGCCTCGTCCACCAGCGCAGAGGGCTATATATAGAACAGATGTGCACGCGTGTAAGTTGGGAGAGAGAGTGTGTGTATGATAGGAAGGGCTATTTATAGAACAGATGTGCATGTATGTAAGCTGGGAGAGAGTGTGTGTATGATAGGCAGGGCTATATATAGTACAGATGTGCACGCGTGTAGGTTGGGAGAGAGGGTGTGTGTATGATAGGAAGTGCGTGTATATGGGAGAGAGTGTGTGTGTATGACAGGATAGTGACGCTTGTGTGTTCGGCTATTTATAGAACAGATATGCACGTGTGTAAGTTGGGAGAGTGTGTGTGTGTGATAAGAAGGGCTATTTATAGACCAGATGTGCATGCGTGCAAGTTGAGAGAGAGTGTGTGTGTCCGTTAGGATAGTGATGCTCTTGTGTTCGGATGCAGACGATGTAAGCAGAGGGGTACTGGTAGAAAACACGAGCACAAGCGTACCTGGAGATAGCTGACTAGCAAGCACAGCTAGTTTACAGACACGTTGACAAAGGACATGTATAGGCAAAGACATACTGAAGCCAGTGCGAGGAGTGCCACAATTGGATACAAGCCCGCCATCTACGCGTTCACTTAGACGTAATCTCCCGACACCATACATGATGTCACGAGCTATATAAAGTACAAAGACATCCCCTGGCACACACACCTAAATCCCTAGAACCCTAAAAACCACACACAGGCCCACACCCACCTGCAATCGGTTAGTCAGGATGATGTTTGGGTACATAGCACTGACATCCAGATGATAGATCATCGGATTCTCTGTGCGGGTGGGTTTGAGCTCGAGTTGTCTGAGCTGTTCTGTACACTCCTCGACTAGTTCATCCATGTTGGTGTAGGCGTCTGGGTCACACCCCATCTCTGCGCGCAGAGTGTATGCGAAGGCTTCCTGGACTTCTGTAGCTAGCTGTGAGGTTGAGCGGATGTGTGGTGTGGGCAATTACACGAAGGTATGACTGGGTTGTATTCGATTGCATGTAGATAGTTTACGCAAATGTTTGTATAAGTATAAGCAAATACCATATATATAGTATATATAAACATATATGCAAATATTTATATAACAATAGCATATATGCATATATGCATATATAAATACAGACAGTAGTATATATGCTATATTCATATCTACAACAGCTTATGTGAATATATATATATATATATCAGCACATTTCCGTGACAAAGTGAGCTGTGGGCAGAGGATTGTACCTTCTCGTAATCTGGAAACAAAGACATATAATCAAAAGGCATTGTTTGCACGCGCACAACCATACACCGCCAACTACACGGACGTGTATATAAAAGTCACAACGAGAACCTAGTTTCGATACACAATCATACATGTACACTGGCAATTATATATGTACACACATACGAACACGCGTGCACACACCTCCTTATAAGCCGAGGGCTGTGTTTTGAAGTCCATTGGAATGTCACTGCGGAATACGCCTGCCTCGAGCGCTTCAACGTGACCCCCGACATAGGTTTCGGACTCCAGGAGTTTGCCCTCGTAGAAACGGGTCAGTGGTGTGGTCTGTTTGTTCGGAAATACAATGTTCCCATTGTAGCTTTCTACCATGAGTCTGTGGGGATGGACAATTAAGCAGGAGTATTTGGGTTAAGATACTTTGGCATTTGGGTCGGGTCTGATTGTAAGTATATAGAGAGGGGTGGTATAACCAGCTGGTATATGTCATGTGCGTATGCTCGTTTGAGTTAGTTGGTAGTATTTTGAACAACGTAGTTGTCAATGAATATTCATAAAAACATATATATATATATATATATATATATATATATACGTATAGATTTATGTATGAAAGTACATGTCATGGACAGTGCCCGCCTGTCTTACGTACAGTGTCTCGCACAAGGTGCCTGATCCCTTCCGCAGCACCTCATCTGGCTCCATGGGGATAATAGTACACAGTGAAAACACAAAGGGGTGGACGTATTTCATGTACAGATAATACGTCGCCACAGCGTCAGACACCGAATAGTTGGCCATCAACTGTGGGTCTTCGCGAGCCATTTTGCACATTAGTTCTGGGTCGAGTTCGAGGGGATCGTATCTGTAGATGGGTGTTGGTTGATAGATACGTGGGTGAGATATTTGCACATCCTTTGCAGGGAATATATATATATATATATATATATATATACCGTGTCGGTACTCATTCCAACCATACAATAGACCTGTGTAGGGTGCATGAGATGACTGGTTTTAGAATTCCGCGCAGCAGAATGCCTCTCTAATATAGGCCTTGTACGTATGTGTAGTTCCTTTGCACTCTCACAGCATAGCAACATCGCCAACCATAGCCTAGTTTGTGACGAATAGCTTGCAGAGGCATGGTTGTATCGCTCGTAGGATACGCGCATCACCAGAAAGAACTAACTATGGACTCATGAAAAGGTGCTCAGTCGAAGGACAATAGGTACCTGCAAACCGTTGAAGGAAGGCAACAGGGGGAAATATCGTGTAACCTAGCCACACACGTACATTGTCATACAAGTTCAAACACACGCACATACGTCTATTGCCATACAAGCACACAAACACATATTATATATATATATATATATAATATGTAGATGTTAATATATATATATGTAAATGTATCAATTGTCATACAAGCGCACATACACACTTGTACAACGGCATACTAGCAATCGTGCATAGAGACATGTCTCCATCGCGCAAGCATACCCCAATTTGGCCTTAGTAACAGCCTTCAAACCTTGGCTTCCTTGTGGCAGGTAACTATCTCGCTTCACCCATCTGAGAGCAAATCCAGCGCAGAGGATAAAAACACACAAGCACGGGAGAAGAGTAGTGGATGTGACTACATATGCATTAGAAGTATCAGTTGTGGTGCACACATACAAGTGAGAGAGAACTATTACAATATACACATACAAGCCATGGGTAGCTGCTTCGAATGATATCAAATACGGTATTTTAAATTATGAACGACTGAGTGGATTGGGGTATAATCAGAACCGTATATATACGACTAACGTTGCACCAGTATTCTAAAAGAAGGTGCAAGCGATTGCTATTAACATGCACACAAGCACGTGCACTCGCCGGGTAAGCGGCACTGACGTTCTGGGAGAAGGCGCGTATGAGTCATTGAGACGCACGAGGGCACTGGGGAGGACGTAGATACAGATACAACACTGAAGCATTTCAAAGACAAGGGCGTTACCGTTAACGTGATACAGATACAGCACCGACACATTTCAACAACAATGGCGCTAATGTTAACGTTAACTGTTGCCGTGGCGTGGCGAGATATGACTGACAATTGTAGGCCGTCCGATTAAACCCGTCATTGACGCGCCTAGAGCACCGTACTTACCCAGTTGCAGAGCCTTGTAGGATACAGAAGCATTCATCCCCTACACAGACACTAGTAGACACTCCACCAACCCACCGTACTACACACCCGTGTAGGGTAGAAGTATAACCGGTGCAGAGATACGTAGAGAGTGGTACATCTATCTCCAGCCCACCCGCACGTACCCATAAGCTCTGCGAGAAACTGTTCCCACACACACACCTGAAGGCGTCCATGTGGATGGCGTGACGCGACTTGTACTCATCGGCGTTGTCTTTCCCAAAGCCGATCTGTTCTGTCATGTTCATACCGTAGTAGGCAGCCCTGCGAGAAGACCCAACGTTCAATTGGAACTAACACGTGAGAACATTCAATTGGAACTAACACGTGAGAACGTTTAATTGGAACGAACACGTGAGAAAGTGTGTGCTGCTACCGGACTGTTTGTGTGTGATGTATCGAGTGGCTGCGTGTCTGCACAGGTTAGTACGGCTGAAGTAGCACAGTGTGTGGGGTTTGCAGCTCGGAGATGCTATCTGCTGATCGAAGGTATGCGTAGTACAAGGGAGGCGCAGAGCCGACTACGCTGTGGGTGAACGAGGAGAAGGGCGGCGTATAACTCCATGCACACCTCAACGCATACACCGCATTTGTAAAACCATTTGGCGAATAGTGCAGTATTAAACCCTAAACCCTAATATTAAGTCTATGACTGTTTGGGGTTGTCGCACATCTATGTATATGATTCAGAAGTAGCCCCTCGAGATGTGACATATAGGGAGATCTAAATACTTCTCACAGAACCGACTTAGTTGATGGGTGTTCGTACGTGTAGAGTGCGTACCGTTGCCTGCAACTCTCGGCTGTGGTCGTGCACCATTGTCCGTCCTGCGACACACAGTCTCGCACGCGAATGTACACACAAGTAACACATCCAGGGTAAGCATCACGCATACAAAACATCATCACAAATAAAGATAATTTGCATAGTTTCGTATTCATAATCCCAGATGTGGATGTCCATTTGGCCGTAAAAACCGTATTTCATTCATGCACACACAGAGAGACATACATATCTTGTCAATGAAAGCGTTATTATATTCGTGGTTATTAATTTGTACGCGCACACACACATATATATATATATATATATATATATATATATATATATATATATATATATATATATATATATATATATATATATATATATATATATATATATATATATATATAATATATATATATATATATATATATATATATATATATATATATATATATATATATATATATATATATATATATATATATATATATATATATATATATATATATATATATATATATATATATATATATATATATAATATAAAATAAAAGTCTTATTGCATTCATGGGTATTAATATAGATACACGCACCTCTTGTCAATAAATGGCCAATCAAAGAAGTCTCCGTTGAAGGTGACGAGGATGGTAGGCTGCACTTCGATGATATGATCGAAAAACCGTTGCAGCAAGGCTCGTTCGTCCGGCTCGTTCCATACGATGAAAGGTCCTTCGTAGTCGGGTTTGGGTGTGTATTCGAAATCTTCGATGTCGGCCGATACCACATCCCGGTTGATGATAAGATAGCCCTGCGTGTGCGGAGATATTCGGAGACATTGGTATGTACATATGAATATATATATGAATATATGTATCTGACCGAGACATTGGCAAATTCATATGAATATATGTAGCTGAACGAGGCATTGGCAAATTCATATGAATATATGTAGCTGAACAAGGCACACACCTGCGCACATCCACATACATTGTATACGGATTGAGGTGTCGACGTATGCGTGGAAGTGGTCGTAAAGGGGTATGGCAATCCTCAACAACCAGACTTAACGGTAACAAACCAGACTTGACGGTATTTACATTCTATGGCCACACACTGATGTACTACTGAGGACAAGGACCCGGGAGTACCATCAGGCACACAGCTGACAGGCACACCCACTACTAGCAAACAATCAGAGCTACAACAAACTGTCTGGTAGGTGTGGCAAAAGTAGACTGTACAGCAAACACTACTTTTTTATGGAACCCCTCATGTGTCTATTAAAGCCCACAAAGCCCATTTTATATTATATCCTATTTATCTCTTTGGAAAAACACTCACGCAAACCCAATACCCCTACCACACCCCGCTATTGCTACACCCGCATTGTGTTTGTATCTATGCACTACACGACCACCGCCATTGCCCATTCCATCGCCCCAGGCCCCACCTGATTGTCCAGCATATACGAAATCATCATCACCATGTCTCCATTGTCTGCGTCCGGAAACTTTAGATCCTGCTTGGTACACTCGATGTCAAAGGCCATAATGACTGGGTCGGGTCGTTCCTCCAAGTCTTCACGGCGTGTGAGTGTGGTAGATAGACCACGCACCTGCACATCGTACCACAGCCCACAAGTGATAGCTGCACGCGCGAGTGGATGTGGGTAGTAAGTCGGGATGAGGTTGGAGTGTGAGGTATACATACATCAGAGTACACACAACCGATTGTACTACATCCTCATATACACTCTGTCCCGCAAACCTGTGAAGTAAACATTATCTACAATGACATACAGCTGGCGATGGCTGTACACATACGATCCGTTACGTCGCACCGTACTATGTAACACAATACACGCACGCAGACACCACACCCTTGCGCAAAGACATACACGCCTACATTAAATACACAACGTGTTATTCACACTAGCAGGCACTGCTTCTTACACACACACAAAGCACACACAGGCCGCGATTATATTGCACTGTATAATATATACACTTCTATGAAGAAACCAAAATAAATCCGATATGACATACAGTTGTCGATGGCTGTTCGAATGTGGTACGGAACATCGTACTCGCGAATGTCCAAAACATGCTCAAGCACTTCGTCGTTGTTCATCTTATTACTGCTGTTGGTGCTTTATATGCGTGTCAGAATGGTCAAAAATGAAATGGCGACTTGTCTTTAAATACACGTGAAGGTCTTTGACAAGCAGCTAGGTGCCCTGTACGGTTGCTAATAATGGAAGGCGTTTATACTCGTGATACGCACATACAAGGGAACTAGCATATGTCCCAGCATACAGTATTATCGGTACTATCTGAGTGTGCGTTGAAGAAACTATATTTACATACAGCAGTGTCCATATATACACATTCTTGCGTTGAAAAACTTTTAAATGTACCAGTGCTAAAATGTATACATACTATTGCGCGCACCCTAGAGTGTGTCACGGTATTGATCGCTCACTACTTTCAGCGAACAAATCCTAAACGCTAAACACTAGAAACCCTAAAACTTAGAAGCTATCACTAGAAACTATACCACCAGAATATTGTAATTTGAAACGCGAGGTGAAGAATCTATGAAACTTGGCACCATACTTTTCAGGTTTGTAGACCTCGTAGATCGCTTTAGTTTTGGCTTCGTCCTGATTCCGCTTAATGGCCGGCATGAGCACTTTTCGGACCTGCAACAAGAAAGAACAACGTTTAACACACTCTGTATTGAGATACTTGAGCGTAGCTTAGATCACCTACAGTCATTGTCGGACAATCAATGTCCATGTTGGACATCCGGGCTTATTTATAGGCTATTCATATTTATAGTATTACGTATGGGCGCTAAAATCACTAGACGTTCACACCTGAATATTGAGGTGATGTGAGGAATCACGTTTGTCTATGCGTATGTGTGTGGGTATGAGTGTGCAAGTGTGCAAGCGTTTATGGGTGTGTACATTCGACTGAATACAGATATCGATGCATGCGTATGTGTGCGGAGATATATACAAAGTAACGAATCGAAGATACCACACAGGTGAACATACCCTCATGAGATCGTTTGTATTCGGGAATTCGATCTTCACCAAGGTTCGCTTGAGCCCAATCAAGTGGTTTTTCTGTAGCGAAATGTATGAGAAAGAGGCACAATGTGTAAGAGAGAGGTATAATGTATAGGAAAAAAGTATAATGTATAGGAGATAGGTACAATGTATAGGAAAGAGGTATATCTGTTTATGGTGTGTGACAATGTGCGTTGGCAAAAAAAACCCCCGCAAAATCACACGAAAATATACGACATCCATGTAGTTTGTCTTCAATTTCAGTTAAAATTGATATAGTCGAGCTTCGCAGAGCATCAAACTCCATACAGGCTCACTTGCTCGATACCTAAAAAACCCCCCCGTTTTTACACTCGACTAAACAATCCCCCGTTGTTACGCTGGCAACTACTACCCTTTGAACTCCCATACCAGGTCTAGATCCTCCTTCTCAATCACGCTGACTGCGGAGACCTCACTCTTGAACTTATTCTTCACCCACTGGTCGAACACACCCTCCATCCCCTCCGTCACGGCGATGTAGAAGTAGGGCTCATACTTCATCGTGGCCTTGAAGTGTGATCCATTCTGCAGGGTATACGTGTACATTTACACGTATATATAGGTTGAGTGTGGGGGCACAGACCAGGCTCGCCTGCTACGCACGACAAACGCTGACGCGGCATAACTTATTTAACGACCAAATAAGCTTCTCGGAAAACCTATATACCCAGTGATAAACCCACTCTACCTCTCTTAAGAAGTACATGTCCATACGGCATAAAATTCTCGGAAAGCCTATAGACCCAGTAATAAACACACCCTACCTCTCTTAAGAAGTACATGTCCAGTGCGCTGAAGGCCCGTTTATTGGACCCCTCGGTGAAGATGGTAGTCTGTTTCAAATTGGAAAAACCAAATAAGATGAATATATATATATATATATATATATATATATATATATATTGAGAGCAGAGGAGCTATAAACCAAATCAGTAGAGCAATCAAGGAAACAGACAGGGGGGTACAGTTGAATTATTGGATACTCCAATCAGAATGAAGTATATAACACAAATAAAGTATATAACACAAATAAAGTATATAACACAAATAAAGTATGTATATATATATATATATATATATATGCGTGTGTGTGTGTGTGTGTGTGTGTGTATAAATATATAACAGTTATATATATATGTGTGTGTATGTGTGTATAAATATATAATAGTTATATATATATATGTGTGTGTGTGTGTGTGTGTGTGTGTGTGCGTGTGTGTGTGTGTATGTATGATATAGATATATATTGTATGTATGATATAGATATATATATAAATATATATATATATATATATATATATGTGTGTGTGTGTGTGTGTGTGTGTGTGTTTGTGTGTGGATGTGCTAAGCTGCCCGTTTTGTCGACAGTCTAAGTAGCATCTATACAACCTTGGAGTATGAAAATAATCTAGGGAACAATACACTGAAGAAATTTGAATACTAATATGACTACTGGAGTAGTGGTATCGTCTACAATATTATTTTTAACAAACACCACAATAATTTACCCGGACAGCATTTGAGTGAGGTCGATGAGGTCCAGACTACATGTAAACAGGTTTAAAATTTGCATATTTAAATATGTGTGTAAAACAGTACATACCGTGTGCATATTAATCAGCCATCCCGTCTCGGGCGTGTTCTGCGGCGTATTCTTGAGTCTGTAAAAGTTAAACTTCTCATCCATTTCTATATGTTTGTCAGCTATATCTTCTTGTTCTTCAATAGACAGCCCATCGAAGTATGGATTAGCCCCCTGCTTGGCCCCCCCGGAGGAGCCTTTAGCGCCCACGTCATCTCCGCCTCCAGCACCCTGGCGGTACTGCTCAAGCTTCTTGTTGCCTCTGTTTCTATCTCCCATGATGCAGATGTACAAGATTTCTTGTATTAAGTATAGGGATGTGTATGTTGTAGATGTGACTGAAAACTATGGTGTCGTGTTGCATATGTGTACGAATGCAAACGGAACTGTGCGTGGTCGGAGAGTCAGAATATCTTTCTAGCAGAATTGATCTATGTTCTCACTGATAGATATGGCTGGATTTTTTAATTCTACCTAGCTGACTAGATTCCTAGGGTTTAGAATCTATGCAAGTATTAAAAAGTCTGTCCAGACGTGGGTGTTGTAGAGGGCAGCTGGAGTATTTCTTCAATATTCCAGACTTCATAATATCATGGATATTTAAATGCAAACTACGCTGATCGACTGCACTTGAAAGCACATCGTACAGCCCGAGCACACTTGTATCTAAGTGAGTGCGAAGGACCGGAAGTACGGTCGATATCACAACGTGTCGTACTACTAATTTATGTGCCTGTAATGGTGTGAAGTTTACAATAGAAGATCTTGAATAAATAAAATCCAGCTGTGATCACTGATTACTGATTCTGTGCATATTTCGCTCCGAAAAGCACACAAAGGTTAAGGTTGCAGATGTTCGGAAATCAGCCAATCAAACAGTGCCTTCTAAAAGTGGCGGCACATATGGGAAAGTGCGGTACAAATTCATTGATGAACGATGAGTCATTCTAATTGACAAATTCACACACAATATTTATTTTTTTTTTTTTGTTTTATGTTTTAAAAAAACATCAGGTTTGAATTAAAAACCGCTGCAACTCTGTTTATAGAGGCGCTCAGGCAAAAAAAAAAAAAAACTGAGCGCATTGGGCGATTTTAACAAGGTTTTTCGCTTACTTAAATAGTACTTACTCATGTTCGGAATAATATTTGAATGGTTAGAAAATATTTACAGAGTGTATTTATAGGTTTATGTGCAGGTGTTTGTACTTGCATGCATGCAATGGTTAATGCATTTTGTGTCTTAAATTGCTTATTAGCGTCTATATGTGTATGTATTTATTAAAAAATTATTCGAATATAGCATGTGTGTATTTAAATGTATCTATAAAGGTATAAAATCACTGTATATCATAAATATAAGTGTATACATGCATAAACATACATATATGTACATAGCTATCGCGGCGAGAGCTCTGTAGTCGAAATAATTGACTTACAGAAGTCGCTCTATTGCATGCGGTCATTATATTACATTTTCTAACTCTGGAGCCATTAATATAGGGTTTTAATCCCATAGCGACTGAGTTGGAAAACCCAGGTTGCACAGCCAAAAACCACGGCTCAACTCGAACCTGATGTTAAAAAATATATTCCCACGCCCATATGTAGCCCCATATCCTTCTGAAAATTGAACAGAAGGCTATTTATGCCACACCAGTTGATAGGATGCATTGTGATTTTTGAAGTCTGACATTTCAAAGCTATGGAATAGAGGCGTATGCTACACATATATTTCAACCTATATTTTCAGGAATATAGAGGTACAACGGTAGTTTATCGGCAGAAATTCAGACTGCAAGTATAAGAAGGAAACTTCTTGTTATGTCAAAAACATTCATACTTACGTCGGGCTCGAAGTATTCAGTAAATACTCATCAGCCCACTACTGATGCACTACCTCGAGCAAGCGACAAAAGTATACATTATAATAAAGATGGCAGTGTAGAGATAATGTGATACTATGTCAGTGGGGTTTACCTTGTGTTCTGGATCCTGGTCCCACGTCACCTGTATTAACAACTATTGAAGTCTTTTCGAGGGGTTGATCTAGCTTTCACATACGACGATCAGATATGACAGTCTGGACCTCATTTATTTGAGACATAATTGAAAACATCGTGTCGGTGACAATCCTTCCATCTGAGCCTTGCCTACAATTTTTTCAACAATGTGTACCCGGTATCTAAAATTTACTCCTTGTAGTAGATTTGCGGTAGGTTTGTTTTTTATAATTGCCAATACTGATCAGTAGGGGCGTTTTGAGTTTTTTTCAAACAGCCTGTTATTCATAAAATGATATGCCTCACATACAGACAGTCTGCGCCACAGTGAAATGAGCCTTGGTTTATTGTACTACGAATGGTGTGGGATATCGGTTTTGTGACAGAAAAGCAGGTGAAAGGGTTTTTACATAATGAGAAGCAGAATGTTATACTGACCATGCAGTACTTTTGCAGTCGAATGTCACCAGAAACTGGACAGTGTGTTGCAATAAGCATAAATGAAAACTAGTCACTCTCAAGACACGCGGCTACAAAACGGATACATGCTTTTTATTTTTACTTCTTTTAGGTTCAACGCTTGACCGCTTCTGGCTTCATCTATCACTGTCTTTTTTCTTAGTGGACAGTACACTTCTGTTTTATTTGTTTGTTGTGGGTAAATAACAAAGTTAGATGCTTGCTATTACAACTAACAGTGTACAAAGACCAAGACCTAGTAGGGTATGGGCTCTACTAAAGTTTAGAGGAGTCATCCTCAAGTCATCCCATGCCCCATGTCCTTCAGTCCGTCCACTCAAGATTCAAGACCTTAATGGCACAATCCTCATCCACTCTATTTAGAATCTAGATGTCTAAAACTGACAGATTGCCATCCCTATTCCCTTTTTGGCCGAGATCCGTAGTGGAGTCTCTGGAGACTGGAGAACAGTCCACAGGTTTCATCTGTACGGTATAGTATGTAAATAAATACCGATGACCGCTGTAAAAAAAAAATTTAAAATACTGCACTTCTTCATAAAAAAAAAATTCTTGTTTTTGTTTGTAGAAATAAAGGAGGCTAAATAAAGCATAGCCTTCTTCTAAATTATACATAGAAGGCTATGAATGAATGTACTTTCAAAAAAAAACTATTTATGCAAGCCAACAGCAGGCAGCAGCAGAAATAGAAAACAAAATGTAAATTCCCAACCAGTAGATCCTGCTCGATAAATAAAGTGTACTTCAATCTACAACAACGCAGTTTTGAATCTATTCTGGTAAACGACTGTATCTATCATGGTATTTTCAAAAATAAAATTTAGATTTCCAATCAGATTTTCAGAGATTCTTCAAAAAAAATAATGTATTTATTGACGTGTGTGTCGTTTACTACCAAGCATTTCTTTTCTATTAGAAAAATTGAAAATGTTTTGTTTTTACAAAATGTGTATACATATTGAATTTCATTGGTTGTTTTTATATTGTTTTTTTAACACCAAACAAATATGAATTTATTTATTCCGTTTTAAAAAAGCGAAACAGATACTATTTATGATTTTAGATTTATCGGAAATATTTAGTATTTAGTATTTACCTATTGCAATTTGCACATGCAAGTAGGAATCCATGGATACACTTATCATTTTTAATATATAACCAGCACACATGCATCTAGTACAATAACTTGCTTGTCCGAGTTTTCAAAAGATCAGATGACATATTCGATAGTTACAATTTTAGCCATCGTTGGCATAGCTAGTCATAGCGCTTCGGCTAATTCGATTTCAATTCCTTCAAGTAGAGAGCGTCGTTTTTTGACAACCCCTGACAACCTCGTTGAAGTAGAGGCTGAAGAGGTGGATTGGAGTGAAGGAAAAGACTGGGTTGCATCCCAATTCGATATTGCGAAAGAGAATCTGTTCTCAGCCCTAGCACAGTCGGAGCTGATGCCATCTACATTATTCGAATTAGTATCTTCTGACGATAGCATCACAGCCAAAATAAATTCATTGGACCAATTCACCGCAACATTTTTTCGCCCAGAAAGTGCACCAGCCAGAGCCGTGATAAATTTGGCAGAATCGGTGACAGTAGAAGAAGGAAACACATTCTTACAAATTCTTAGTATCCCGCGAGAAGAATGTCTAGATCCAGCATTGTCATTGCCGGATGCGCACTTTTGTCACTTACCGTTATACGAAGGTGATGAATTGGGTATTAACGTCATTGCTAGTACCTTTGGCTTAAATAGAACCGTGTCAATAAGTCAGGAACTTTCATCTTCTGCATTCGAATTAACTGGTGACGGAGGCTTAGAATTTGACTGGCAACAGTATTCGGTCAATCGAACTGTCACGCCTTCAGAAAGGTTTGACTTCGGCGGTGGCAATGGCTATGGTGTCGATGTTCTCTGCAACATTCCAAGTGGTGATGTTACCTATATTATTCTGTCGTTGGGGGGTGGCGGAGGCGGAGGCGCTCAGATGGATTTTTTCGAAAGTATATCTACAACCGGTGGTGGCAGTGGTAGAGGAATACAAGTATTCGCCTACGGTGCTTGCAAAAATACCGAGGTATGTATATCGTGATTCGTAAATTCTTTGGCTAGATTATAGTACAAAGTATATACATTGATCTCTGCTGACATCCACTGTACGATTTTTCGTGTCCAGTTTTCGAACTTTGCATGTAACAAGGAGATGATTACAATCGGAGGTGGGTCAGGGGGATTCAAGACCAATGGGCAGGTTGTTACCTTTGCACAAATGGAAGGCCAATCTGTTAAGCTGGCAGATTGGAAGGTGGCTCTAGAAGAAGCCCGAGGTGTACTACGCGATGAAACGAAGTGCGCGAGTGTTGACATCAGATTCACCGCCGGCGGCGGAGGCGCCCTGCTATCGCAGGTGGACTCGGTGGTAAGTGTGAGAGTTTGATTCAATATATAATATGTATCAATCAGACATCGCTATTATCGTTATTCTACTATGCGAAATTGTTAAGCACGTTGTTGAATGATGATAGGACACGTAACCCACCTAAAAATAGCACCATAAGCTGGCCAATATTGTACACAATCGTAAGTCCACGATTTCTTTATAAACTTTCATTTCATATTCAGACTGATTTCGGATATGGATGGTCCTTCGGGACAACAGTCCGATTCGCACGCAAAGGCTCCACATAACCTCGAAGACTCTATGTATATAGATCAAATTCCGAATCCGGCAAAGACCGACGGTCAATATTGTAGCTACAGGCAGCGCAGTGCTATGTATCAAACTACTAAGCACTCAGGCAGAGCGTAACAATGTACCATCGTTGAAATAAGATCAGAGTATAGAGCTCAATGCTCACGAATTTGGGAAGCTGTGGAAGTTGTGGCTAAAAAAATCTCTAAAGACATATATCAAACCAAAGCAAAAGTTTCCTTTTACAAGGCCACAGCCCACAGCCCACGCCTCACGGCCACACTGCCAGCCACACTCACACCGCCACATGCCGACATGTGGCAGGGGTAGGTCAATAAAATAAATAAAAAACCATAGCCTCCATTGGACCATTTTATTTATTAAATAGAATAAAACAGGCAATTCTTTTCATCTATGACTCATCAAATACCATAGAAGTTAAATATAAATAGAACAAGCAACATCCAAGCTGGTGGAATCCAGGCCGAGACTCAGACCACTGAGACCAGGTATGCTATGAAAATCATTCGAATCAATAATCATAAAGTCTGGTTTATAAATATTTAGCAACTGTTTAATTCTGATGGTACCATACGGCTCGTGTTATCGCTCGCTTGTAATCCGTGAGCTGAGCACAGAACTGGTCTGAGAGATTGCGCATGTATTCTGTATTAGTATTAGCGGATAGGTCGTCTGGTTTAAGCACAGTAAAGTAATCCAGGCTAAAACATCAAACAGGTGTGTACTTATTTAATTCACAAAGCATAGCTCTTTGTCCGACGAATATCGTTTTGCAACAACATTCTAGTATGCCCGAGCGATCATATAAAAATATCCAACGGCAGAGATACTTTCGGATTATATATATATATATATATACTTATA
>LUCW03000681.1:57500-66477 GCA_001586965.3 Sphaeroforma sirkka
GCGGCCAAACGAGCGTCACAGGAGTACTTCGACTCATCCCAGGCCTATCTGGCTACATTAGACATCCCATCGTTTGGCTCTGGGAGTTCTGGTGCGGCAGATATTGCCGCGGATATCGAAGCGAATGTGATGACATGCAGTGAAAGGAATGACATAGAGAACTGGGGTTGTGATGTGCGTGATGTGGAGTGTTGTCGCTTTCACAAACACTGTTCTGAGGAGATGGAGAAGTGTTCTGTGTGGGTGTGCTGTTTGCATGCGAGTGTTGACGTATTTCAGGTACTTGCCGGTATGCAATCATACGCAGAGACCATAGGAGAGGATAGAGATGCAACCGACACACCCACACCCACAGATACCCCCAGCGACAGTGACAAAGCCCCGACCGGTGAGAGTGGAGAAGTGGTTGTTGAGTTCCCTTCACAGTCAGACAAGGAAAGGCAGTGGGCTCGGTACACGCCCAACCCGTACGTTCGGCTGCACTCACCAGCCCCGCGGGCGGCCAATGTGAGTGCTACACCGAGCAAGACACCCATGATGCCTCTACCACAGTTCAGCGACCGGATAATCTCACGAGAGGAAGTGGAGGCGATCAAGGAACGGGAGAAGAATGCACCGGAGACACTCCTGGCGAGCGATGAGAAGGAGCGCAACGCCCGACTGCCCAAGGGCTATCCACAGGTGCACGATGCGGCGTATGCGACCAAATGTGCGCAGTTTCATGGAAGTGCTCGCACACGAGTGGAGAGCTACGACTATCCGGTCGGTAACACCACGGACGAATGGGGGACTATTGCTGCCGAGTCTCGCCATGCGATTGTTGTGTTGATGTCTGGGGATGAGTCTGCGAGAATGGGTATGGCTCTTATACAGTCGCTGCGCAATGTGAACACATGTCCCGGTATTGACTTGGTGGTGGCACTAGCCGGAGGAGGGGTAGGTAGCGAGGAGTGCAAGAACTCGGGTAAGCAAAACTGTGATTCAGCAACCCCCACATCACCGGGCGATATAATATCCGACAGCTTTATTAAAGCCCTGCTGAAGCTTGGCGTGAGATTCCGATTTGTGCCCAAATTCCAATCGAGGACAGCCTCCATACCCGGGGGCGATCAAAGCTTCTGGGGTATGGCGTTCAATAAACTGAACGTTTTGGGTTGGAAAGACTACGACAAAATAATGTTCCTGGACGCGGATACCCTCTTCTTCCACAATGTAGACTATCTACTGTTCTATCCGATGTACACGGGATCGATGACCATGTGTTGCAACGCACGCGACGCCATGAAACCCGGCGGTGGGCTGTGGATTATCGAACCGTCTCAGAACCTCATTGATCTGACAAGTGTTTACGTGAACGATCACGACCGCAGCCAAGAAGACGGCTACAACATAGGGCTGGAAGACTGGCACTTTGGTGATATGCACGTGCTCGCTATGATGTTCGCAAAGGCGCGGAAGCAACAGCCGTACTTAATCTGGCCTGAGAGCTATGATATGAGACAGAGCTTTAAGGCTATAGAACAACTGTGGACGGGCGAGCGGAGGAACGACACAAGCAATTGGAAGCCTATGGATAGTGAGCTCATGCTGGCCGGACCCTGGGATCTTACTACAATGCCAAAGAATGTGGATGAGAAGTACTGGTACCGTGCCAGTACTCATGACCGGAACTACTATGACGATGTGGCCGATAGACTACAGCTACCAGAGGAAAGGGGCCGGACGTGGCATGCGCTCAACGAGTCGTATGATTGGATAGCCCAGCAGTGCAGTTGTGTGCCAGCGCATGATAGGGGTCCTGACTGGTTTATCAGCGTACATCTGTCATGTATGACATTCCACAAGCCGGCTCAGTTTAAAACCTTTCCCGAATTCCGGTATGCATCCAGTGGGAATGAACCCAAGATTCAAGAGTGCATGAGGTACTACATGAATCTCTGGGGTGATTTATATGAGCAGGCTATGGGAAAACTGAAGAGAAATACATGGTGGCAGGAGAAGGATCCGGCCATCACATACAAACTAATATAGTAGGCGGTACATTTGGAAGAGATAGTGATGACACACCCCTAATTTAAAGGTAAAGTGATAAGCCGTCTTAATTGTATTATAGTCGAGTTGTATAGTGACGGGTTTTTGGGAGAGGGGTGGACTCGGAAGAAGTGAGACCTCCCACTGTGGCCTATTGCGAGATACACGTAGCTCGGACAGTGTTTAGAGCAGAGTTATATTATGTTCATATTAGTCCGTATATCATTAATCAAAACAGAATAGAAATCCATATATACAAAAATCTAACTCGTATCATCATACCACTTATTACTGAAAATAATCAAATATAAATGCACTATGGTACGGCAGAGTGATTTAACGTGAACCGAACGGTGCCAAAATACACAAGCTATCATGCATGTGCTATGGCTGAACAGAATGCGGAAGGCCAGTACGATCAACGTATTATACAATTGCACTCCTAAAATTTTCGAGATGAGTTCGCGAATCTGTTCTCAAATTACATATGCCGTTGTGGATTCTTCGACAACTAGGGTTTGGCTGGCAGCTGGCGATTGTTCATAAGCAGACCGCGCACAAACAACGAAACCTAGCGTCTCAAATAACCCGAACTCTTGTCACAGCAAATAATCCGTTTTGTTGATGCATGATAGATATGTTGACCTTCAAGTTTTGATCGATCTTACTTGTAGGCGTATATTTCAACTACTTCATATATTCCTACATGCCCCAACTTTGTTTTTCTTGTATATCTAGCGAAATTTGTGTTCAATACCTCGTTTTAATACTACATACGCATATGTGTAGATATCATTAACCGACCTTGTAATTCCGGACCGCCGACTGAGCTATGCTGGGTTTGTATGCATCGGTTTCTGCATGGTAGATGGATACGCATGAACCCCATAAATCAAACTGGCCGCACGAAGTTCGCTTCCTATATGCATTTCTGTAAATGCCACGTATATCATACCAATGCACAGCTGCATAGTATTAGAATTTTTTCATCCGAAATGGTGAAAGATATGGTTCCAACTGCTACGGTGGGATATGCTTGTTTAGTTGCCCGTTATGTTGAAAACGGAAGGCAGGTACAGTGCTTACACAACTGAACCGTTGCTCAATTTAATAACCTCTATGAGTCATGACAAACATGCTACTATCAAACTATCAAAATTTTCTATGGTCTTCATACAATTGCTGCGAGCGAGCGAATCATTCGCTTCGTAAATATTAATATCATCGAGAGAAAAAAAAAGGTACATACACATCTCTTATGGAAAGTGTAGATAATAGTACCGCATAGGCTTTCTAAAGTTAGTCTTCCCATCAATTTTAGATCGTAACCGGGGCCTTCCATACAACTCACGCGCCTGTTAAAATTACATATTATATATATATATATATATATATATAAAGTGACGCTATATTATCAATATTGTGGCCGCAAGATGACGCTCAGTTCAAAGCTTTAGAAGTGTGGCTAGTGCAACTACCGTTTAAGCCTTTGATGTCACCGTTCAAGTTTCTTTGGAATTGTAATGTCGACTGCAGCAGATTTCTGCCGCGTTGTTACTTTTTGCATTCATTTATAGAGCTCAAGTTGTTTATAGATACTGCATACATACTTTAAATCAACACCTACTACATAGTACATACTAATTACTAACTCACTGCATAGTGCATAAGGCATACGCCATAGGCCATACTAGCTGGTCTTAATATGTTCTTCAACTCATCAACTGATGTTCCAACAATTTATTGCTTTTTATTGGTCAATCAAAGCAATATGAACGACATTGCTCATTTACTCTCCGTTACTCTGTTTCCAATTAGTCGCCCTATCATTATCAACTACCTCACTCACCTGTGGTATGCGATAAATTCTGTACTTCGATTTGACGATTTCAGGATTTCTAAATTCCGAATTTGAGGTGCGAAGCGAAATAGACTAAATACTGTGATTACTGATTCACTGATTCATGATTCTTGGAAGCAGGAAAGCAGTATCAGAAGCACATTCGCAATTTGCATGCTACTCTAGTCTCTAGAGAGGGGGGGGGGCCCGGGCTCTGGTATTATTTTGTATTATGCTTTGTTGAAAATTATAAACCATGACATCTAAACTACAAAAGTCAAAATGACCGTCGTCGAGAGTGACAAGACATGTCGCCAAGAATATTGTTCATGAAAAGATTGGGCAGATTGAGGGATAGAAAAAGACATGGTGTCGCGACATGTATTTGTTTGAAACTGCATGTTTGTGGTTTTGTATGTTTGTTTTAAACTTCAATTTGGGTTCGTTTTGCGAGTTTCAGTTCAAATCACTGATAGAGTACAAACTACAATGCGTATCGGTGGCCAGCTGTCACGGTCCACATCACTCTTCAGAGAACGCCATTGCACTAAAAACCCTATGAAGAATCGGAATGCCTTATCAGTAAATTTCGGTATTAATGCATGCCACAGACATATATGAAAAATACCACTGCTACCAACAGAAACGTCTGTGCTATGAAGTATGAACCGTGTTGAAGGAAACAGGCCGGCCAGTTAGATATCATTCACTATTCGCTGTTCGCAATTTAGCGATGACATTTTTTTAACGATCTCGATATATTTAGGTTGAGCCATTTATTATTGGTGATACACCCAACTTGTATTTTGGCGTCAAATATTTCTTGTCTATTTACACAAAGCTGTCGATTTTTTTAAGACACTGATCCAAAGCGATCGATATATAAGGAGGACAAGCTCAAATAAAGGTTCAGACTGTAGCAAAGAGAAAGTACAGTATGACACGAATGTTGCTGTTGTTTGGTGTGTATACCTACATTTTTCTGACTGTGAATGCAAACGTTTGCACTTACAAGGGAGAATGGGTTGCAGGAGCGATTGGACAAGATGCTGATAAGTCTCTCGAACAAGTGTATGAAACAGTGTTCATGGCGGAAGACAGTGTAAACCAATGTATTAGCGACGCGGTATCGAATGGGTTCGCCGGCCTGTACGCCCAAAATGAAGATGGAAAGATGAAGTGCACTTTCTTTAGCGATGAAAATTTTATTCCTCAGGCCTCTCTTGATGCTTTGCCGCGCATTCATCCTGAAGTTCTTAGCGCGCAGACAGGTATAGTTTCTTATATTCTGACGCCTCTCTCGGGTCTTTGGTTAGACGGGCAGTTGGGTTATTATAGTAATCGTATCCATAGCGAGTTATGGCATGATCTATTCATGACTGAAGGCGGTCAAGCGAGCTGCATCTATAGGGCTAATGAGAGGGGCGCTGATAGTTTTTATGCAGTTAATCAGGGAGGTAAACAGGCTTGCTACTTTTTCAAGTGGGAAGGCATGAGACCCTTGAATGAAATTGGTACCTTCCCGGTCGTGGCAGAAGCAGACCTGACAACACGTACGAAGTTGACATCATACATCATGCCAGATCCTGGTTGCGTGCGCGTGGAATATTCTGAACTTCTCGTCGAGAGCCGTAGTGCTGAGGATGAATGCTTTGCTGACCTGTCCAATAGTGCAGAGAGCTTAAGTATATGCACAGTTGACAAAACACAACTTACAACAGATTTGCAGATTTTCACAACATCATCCGATGCATGCATTGCGGATAAAGCGACGTGCGACGGAAGTCTGCAGACATGTTTGACAAATAAAGCAGCAATCAGTAGTCAGCTAACAACCTGCCAGGTGCTCGCAGCAGATTTAACCACATCGTTTAACGCATGCGAAGCAAGCAACGGAGTCTTAGAGCAGTCAGTGGCAGACATTTCGGGCCAATTGGCAACTTGTACCATAACCTTATTCGATAGCACAACGGACCATGACGAATGTACAGATACGCTGGGTGTTTGTTCCACTGCATCCGCTAATTGCACTATGAATCTGATGAGTCTAACAACTACACTTGACACATGCTTGACCGATAAGACGAGCCAGGCAAATGTGTTGGCGCAATGTAACACAGATTTGCAAAACAAGGTTGCTGAGAGTGCTACTCTAGCTGCAAGTCTTCAGCTGTGTGACAGTGAACGAAGTACGCTACAACTGTCACTCACAACATCGCAGACGGAAGGCCAAACTTGCGCCGCCAGTTTGACTACCTGCGAGACAGACTTGTCCACCTGTAATGTGGAGCACGAGGTTTGTAAATCCGCTATGGCTCAGCGAGTGGACCTTCTGGATGAGGTTGAAGAGTGGGGCAAGCGCACGGATGCATGGAATGTCGAAGCAGAAGAGCTTAACGCCAAGATTGAGGTCCTTACCGATCAATTGGCGAAGGCGAGTGAGCATGTGGATGCCTGTGCCTGTGCAACGGAGGCTCTTGTAGAAGATATGGCTTTGGGTTGTAATGCTGCATTGCGTAAAGAAAGGATTGGCAGAAAGGTGGAGGTCTGTTATGTTGACAATTATAACAAGTGCCCATTCGCTCTTGAGTCCAACATATACGATACCTTGGGCTTTGTTGTATGTTCTAGGTCTGCTACAGAGAAACAACCACCTGTTGGAGAATAACCGATGATCGGAGGGGACCTAACCGCAGGAGATTAGCCTTGTATTTCTGACAATCCAATTGGAGCAACCGAATGGTTGGCGAATTTTAATGTCAGTGGAACGACATAGCTGATGCATGCAACAAACCTGTGAAACTATGTTGATCATCGTACTCACATTAAGAAAAATTAAAAAAAGTCATATTCATATATATATATACGTAGACACACACAAATACACACACACACACACACACACACACACACACACACATATATATATATATATATATATATATATATATATATATATATATATATATATATATATATATATATTATATATATATATATATACATATGCATCATATATATATATATATATATATATATATATATATATACATATATATATATATAATATATATAAACATATATATATAATATCATATATATATATCTATATATATATATATATATATATATATATATATATATATATATATATATATATATATATATATATATATATATATATATATATATATATATATATATATATACTCTCTATCCTCTCTATATATATATATATATATATATATATATATATATATATATATATATAACAACTCAGGCTTCTCGTTTGTGCCCGGTCTGCTCCTCAACAACCGCCGAATGATGGAGCGCATATTAGATTGTCGCAGATTCCCCACCGGCCGGACAACACACAATCGGAAGACTTGATTGAAATACTCAACGAATTCGCGAACATTATTTATTATACAATGGACCGGCAGAGATATTGCATAGCAACAGAGCAAAGCAGGGTTGCTAGAGTAATCTTGGCAAGTATATTTAGAGCCCCAAAATATCTTCCCATGAAGTGGTCTTGCTTCCCAATGTAACATCCGACGCACTATAGAGGTATCACTATATCAGTTTCCGTACAATCACTGACTTTTCAATAAATCTTACGCAACTTGAAGCTCACACATATATCATTTGACACGTTGATAACTTTATTGAATAGCATCGCATTGTGTGTCATAGGTTAGACAGTAATATACACAATTCAGATGATAGGGATTAACATACGTACTACTGCTGCCTACTATATGTTGTTCTATGTTGCTGTGCTCAGATTGATCAGTTCGATTGTTTTTACAGAAGAATCTAGAGCATTGAACAGCTCCATTGTGACTTCCCTTCGCCATTCGCAATAGTTTTAGCCATATATATATATATATATATATATATATATATATATATATATATATATATATATAATTGTATGCAGTAGCCTCACACGGAACTCGGAATCGTTGATATACTCAGTAATTTTGTGTTCTGTGATTAATTCACTCTAGTCCAAATTAGTCACTAATTATTTATTGTTATGGGTCGGAAGATGTAGCACATAAGTCACCATTATGGTATTGAGGTTAGGTACATCTGTATATATTTGTCCTTGCTCTTCTTCATCACCTCCTTTAAGAAAGCCGCCTGCTTCGGGTTCTCCTGATTGAACATGTGAAGGTTTACGACGCTCTCCCCTAGAATGAATAACATATTGGGAAGAAGATTAATATACGCACGTAAGCCTCGACAGGCAATCTCAGTGACAGCTATCTACTAAGCCTATCGCCACACCCAGTGAATTAAAAAAAAAAAATGAATGATGTAAATACGCAGCAAAGCTAAGACAAACACACAAGCATACACATCACGCCCACGGGCATATAAGGGGTATAGGATATATCTTACCATCGTTCGCCTCCATTGCTGTAAGGACTTGTCTGAGGATTTTGTACCGCTCCTCCGCAAGAACATCGGCTGGCAGCCCATTGCCTTTGGCATGCACACACGCCCACAGCGACTGTAGAGGGCATTAGAAGACGAATATACGTTGTAAGTGTGTGTGTGGTTGATAACATATACAGTGTATAATACACGTACCTGATGGGTGTCTACTCTCATACCAAACTGTACCAAACCCAGAAGCACCGCCGTACACAACCGTCGCGTATCGAACACGCTATGCATATTGAGTATAAAAACACACACACACACACACACACAGACACACACACAGGTACACCAACACAGACACACACAGACACACACAGACGCACACACACACACACACACACACTCACTCACTCACTCACTAACTAACTAACTAACGCACACACCTCCAACGCGTTTTCCAGCGCGCGTATCCGCCTGACATCGTACTTCTCGTCGATCACAATGCGCTCTACTATGCGCAGAATCTCTCCCCACACGGCATTAAGACATCGCACGTACACATTGAGGTACTGCATCTCACTCATCGTCTGCATGTTCTGGCTGAGCCCTCGCTCAAACTGGCTCAGATTCTCTTCTTGTGTTTCTTCCAGACTTAGACGTCCGCGAGCGTCCCTGTGCGGATAAGATGTTAGGTCGTGCAGTATATAATAA
>LUCW03000682.1:0-37500 GCA_001586965.3 Sphaeroforma sirkka
TGTTGCGGGCGTCTGCGTGTTTTATTTCGATAGAATTGTAAACTTGACTTGAGCAGTTTTCCTGTCCAGCATGAATATCGCAATAATTTGGATTGACGCAAATAGTAGATTTCAGTGCAGATAACAGATTGAGGGGTGAATTTGACTGGCGACTAATTTTTATTAACCAATATTGCTGGATCCTCAAACCAAAAGGTATGATGACCTACGTCAGAACGAGCCCACTTCAGTTGCAGATCAGAGTAAATCGGTTGTGTTTCCGTTGCTTGGGATAGCAGATTGTGCTTATGAACTTACAAAGGTAAGAAAGTATAGCAGACCCATGCGATTAGAGAATGCCCCTGAATATATTACACCTTCAGGCCGATGATCTTCATACCCTTTATATTGACTGTGGGTTGTCTGATTTGAACAACGATAATGAAAGTACCTTGCTTGACAACTAATCTATAATCTATGCAAAAAAGATGGGACATGTGAATTAACATACTTTTTTATGTTCTATCACGTGGGCTTCCTGTAGTTAATTGACCATGTATCTCTAAGATCGTCATCCTCATTGGTCGTCATTGATTTGCTTCTTGTTTTGTTTTGAATGGTCAGCATATTCGGTATCTCTGCAAAGGCAGTGTATTAGCAGTATACTCTTTATCATGTTGCTTGTATTTGTTACTTTAGATATCACGTCCGCTTTTGGGGCTCATAGTTACTTTCGCTTTGGATAAGAGCGAGTTAAACCCCACAGCTATCACCAGCGTATTAGGCGCGCGATGGCTTGTTGTTTGTACGCCGTCCGCTGATTTTTCTATCACGTGGCGATTGTCACTATGAATCTTGGTAGGTTTTTGCAACATATTCACCGTACAGACATGGTGCAGAAGATTTCATTTCAATAAATTTACAACAGAAGCCTAAATCATCTTTTCATTGTTCACAAATTGTCTGCCTGTAAAACTTCCCGTTATGAGATATTAGCATTCTGTAATTTTGAAAATTGGTTTGAATTTGCATACGAACAGGAACAGGTGAGTACTCCAGTTCTCGACAACCCAGCCGTAGCTCACAATGAAGGCTTGACAAAACAACTAGACCACCAGAATACCATCCATGCAGTGAGACAGAAACGGGGCCCTGGCAGGCCGCCTAGACAAAAGGAGAGTACCACTAGCCCCCCAAAAACAGCACGGTCAAAGAGGGGACGTCCTAAAGGCAAGCAGAACAAGGGGACGATCAGCAGACAGATCCTAAAAGACCAGAATAGTCTGAAGGCGATGAAGAATACGCTGTTGTTTGCGTCTCTGAAAAACAAGATCTTACCCAGCTCAGGAACACAACAAAGTGAGTACACCAGGCGATGTTGTACAAGATTATCCTGTGTATGAATATTCCTGAATGTTCTCTGGTCCTGTTTGTCTATGCAAACGCACTTGTAAGCTTGCGTTACTGCGCATAGCAGTGAATACGACAATTCGAAGCGCGCACACGTGTAAGTATGCGTGGAAAATGTAATTATGAGCAATATATTTTGGTATTCGCCAACGATACTTGCACATACATACGGGATACTAGCACATACATACGGAAGTTGACACGTGCAGATTGTAAAATCACACGTGTATTTGAGCGGATTTTCATATATATCTATTCAATTACAGTTCGAAAATATAATCACAATCATACTCACTACGCCCATTCTATCCAGATCACTTTGCATTTGCCGATCGACATCATTCAAATCAATTCACACCAATGCCATACCCAGATGTTCCTTCGTTGCCAGATGGTGTCTTAGCAGATGTGAGGGTAGGTTTGAAGTGGTTCTTTTCAATGTAGTAGAATTTATTTTGCCTAGAGATCATTGTGTTGTCAGATGGTGTCTTAGCAGATGTGAGGGTAGGTTTGAAGTAGGTTTTTTAAATTTAGTAGAGTTTATTTTGCCTAGAGATCATTGCATTGCCAGATCGTGTCTTAGCAGATGTGAGGGTAGGTTTGAAATAGTATTTTTAATGTAGTAGAATTTATTTTGCCTGAGGTCATTGATCGGATGCCATATTTTGTATTTCGTTTGCTTTGCTATGCCTCGTTCACAATCTTCTCATTTCTACAAAACTAGACGAGCTGCGCATCGGTAGCTGGGCTTGTACACTAACAGGCAGCATGTTCAATACATGAATGCTAACCAAATTTGTGAAAGTATAGTGGTAGATGATTTCAAGTGGACCAAAAACTTCATAGCAGATAAATCGTGACGGACTTTACGCCACAAAGAATTGCTCTCATTCACACCTCCACAACAATATGTGATCAATTTTCGCTGTAACGCTTCCATATATATTCTTTCAATACAGAAAGCAAACATCGGCTGGACGGACAGACTGATACCTAAACCTTCAGGCGAGGTGTGTTGAAATAGTTGATGGGGCTTGTATATACAGTAGCCAGCATGTGGCTATTTTGAGGACTTGCTTCACGTGTGCATACCTGTAACTATGAGGCTCAGCTCGCCAATATTCATTTTAATATGCATTTTCCTTTGCCAAACACCAAACAGATTCACCTACACCCAGATATATTCAAAGATATACTGAGGCTGCAGGAGTACATAGATCCTATAGTCTCTCAGCGACCATACCAAGTAGATGCAGCTCGATACGTGAAACAGCAGATTCTGATGCGTGATCAAAAGCGACAAGCAGACCTTGCAAAGCAAAATGCAAAGCAACAGCAGCGCTTAGAACTACTCCACAACAGCAAACGACTAAGCCACATACCCCAGTCGCGCCAGCCAACCAAACAGCGTGCGATACACACACCTAGAGTTCTTCCTGCTTTTCAAGGAAGGCGTATTTCATCAACTGGTACGGATGTTCCCGGCGCGCGATGTGTGATTCCAGATACTGACACTCGTAAGAAAAGGAAAGGGGTAGGGCTACGGACAAAAGCGCAGTGCACTTCACAGGACCGGGATAATTCGCTTGCGAGGATACTACCTGCTTCGCAGATTTATAGCGCGCCAACGACCACCAAGTCGTATCCGATTGGTTCGCCAGCGTCGGATGTGGGTCAGTCACATAGCCGACTACTATCACCGGCAGAAATGTATGGTATGCATACAGCGAAATTTAAGGCTCGCATTCCCATATCACAAACACACAGCAGCCAGTCATATCCCATCCCAAACCAAGGATTGGAGGAGTGCCAAAGTTGGGTAGGTAGTGTGAGTGGGTATGATGATAGCGGCGGGAACCTTAATTCATATCCGGACTATATGGAGATGGAGGAAAACTGCACGCAACTGAACCCGCTAAGCCACGCACCCACAGGGCGACATACGGATTCACTAGGTGCAGGCTTGGGAGATCAAGTTCCACTAACGCCAAAAAGACGATTCGTGGATATTCGAGAAGGACTCTTATCGACGGAAGAGAACAGTATAGGACAACCTCGTGTCCATATTGACTTATTCGCCACTGGTCAATCAAAGGTGAACACATTCGACAGTCAAATTTCACGTCAAACGTGGAGTAATCGACGATCACACCGTGTCCTGTACCAAAATACAAGTCACATGCTGGGCCCTCAACACACCGCGATGAGTACTGCACCCTCTATCAACGCCCATACAAATCAATCCGCCCTTCGATTGTCCCATTCTGTACCTTTGAGCGGCAGTCGGTTTGCTTTTGGAGATGAGTGTTCCGAAGCCTCCGACTCTGACTACTCAAGTGAAGATTCAAGTGACACAGATCAAGCGGAATCTGCCGGTGCACCTTCGTATCCCAAATCACACCCACACACGATCCTCGCGCCGCTATTGCAACATCAGCAGTCCGTAGGCGAGTCTCAGGAAAGAGACGATTTCGAAGAAGCTTGGAGACTTCCACATTACCACCGGAAAAGGAGGCCGGTCGGTCACTCTGGTAAAGTTGCTGGAGATCGAGTAGGCGATACACTAAAATATTCACACGCATCCAACTTGCAGGGAACAGGTGATTTGTCTCTGTTTCATCAGAGGGTCTCGGTGGGTGGCCTAGGCAACCCGGGGGCACTTCCACCGATTTGGAGCCACTCGCACATACCTACAACAACAGCAAAAGGACACACACCACTTAAGTTGTCGTCAGTTGCGCCTCTGCCTCCATTGCCACCGTTACCGTTACGCTCTTCCTCACTACCACCCGACACATTGAGCGTTCAGTTTCGTAGTGGGTCTCGGCTGCAACTATCACCACAAGATAATCACCAACGTTTAGTATCGAATTCGTGCGTTGGCGGGTCTAGCACGCACGCGGGATCGAGAACGGAAAACGCAGCACAGAATAGTACTTCAGAACTGGGCTTATCAGAGCTGAACCCGTTGACGGTTCATGCCGCGCCTATTTCCACGCACACACTAAACGACACTCCATTTGGGCACAACTATCAGTCACCGGTGGTCCTTTCCGGTGATGCATTGCCATCGTTGCAGCCAGCTACACACACAGAGTTGCATCACCTGAGCCCACTTCCCGACTTCTACCGAGTCGCACCTCTTGAGCAGTCAACGCTGGAGAGCATGTCGACCGTGGCATCTTTAGAACACCCAGTGTCAAATACACTGACCTCCATTGGGGACATGCAAGATGGTATCACGGCTGCTACCCCGCTACCGTCGATGCACGACAAGCCTATCGCGTCGCAAAGCGGTGGAACAATATCCTCAGAATCAAGCTAGCATGCATTACAGACTGAGTTTTACAGGCTGAGTCACAGAGCAAAATATTAAAAGACTTGCTTGGTTCGCTGCCAAAAATACTTAAGTCAGGCATGCTACTGTGCAGGGAAGTTGGGGGTGTACGTCGTAGATTTGGAAATTATTAGATTCTGAATTTACAGCTGAGTGTAGGCGACGATGAATGAAATCTCACTCGGCAGAGATACAGCTATTTCACCGCACAACAACTAAACCGAGCATGGGGTAGACACGATTATTTTCACTACAGTTCCCGTGAGAGGGACGTCTTATCACCTGACAATGGATTTTGGGAGGGTTCAGCTGTGAACTTTCATAGATTGTACTCGGCTGACAGCTCTGCATAGGCAGTATTCGTTGTAAATATCGACTGTATTTCAGCGTATGCTATGTTATATAAATGTATTTGTCTCAGTACATGTGTTTCCAACACTAAGTGTGAGTATATGTGGTTATCTCATACTTTGTGTTCAAGAGTAGTGTGTATTTCCATCACTTGCGTTAGATTAACAATAGATTCAAGCTGCGGACACTGTGTTCCAATTCTGCGAGTGCAAACTACACTGTCCATTGTGTCATTGATACTCATTGTGGCGCTACTCTTCGGTGACAATACATATCACTCTCTCAGCTTGAAATGTAGCTGCGAAGAAAGCACGATTGAGAGACCATCTCTGAGATCACTATCAAAATGGTCCATCCCACATTTGCTGCTATAAACCACATGGCGAGCCCATGCGAACACTAGGTTGCCGCTGATTCGCACTGACAAAGGCAGTTAGGAACTGTTGTATGAGGGGCATGTGTTCACGAAGAGGACAGTACCCGTGGCAGCCATTCGCAAAGCTTGATTGCTCGGACTATGTTGTATAGATATATATTATTGTGAACACAAAGAAAAAGTGCTTAGAAAGCGATAGAATGCACAAATCGGATACAGGAAATGCATATCTGCCATGTGATATCCAATTTTGCTGTCGCATGTGTACGAAGGCGATAGGGTGTATATACAAAATCTATTTTCTGCACGTCAGTTATTTTTAGTATATATATAACTTGACATGTTTGCTGATACGTGGCTTATAGACGATGACAAGACAAATGCAGAATTCGAATATCCTCAAGATCTCTGTATGATTTGTGCATATATTCCGGAAGACGATGTAAGCAACTTTTGTGCATTGGAAGCCGACCGGTCATGTGTATGCATTAGTTTATTCGCTACTACCCACCGTTCTTTTCTAATTACTCTATTCATGTCTAGATTTGAAGGCGCCACCGACACCACATGTTAACATCGGCAGACTACTATACGGAATGCGCTGATTCCATGTTTGTTACTACTGGGTTCGTGCAGAGTATGTGCATCTCACAGTCAAGATTCCAGAAAATACATATCTTGCAGGCAGAATGATTCAAGCTATGGTTAATACATCTCAACTAGAGTAAATTACCTATATCCTTCATACTCATGGCAAAGAAGTCAGCGCCAGCCTCTACTTTGGCTCGTCGATTGTGCTCGCCGAAGCCAATAAAGAGAGACGCGGGAGGTCTTGCTTCCATATCTGTAGCGCCGTCACCGATCATAACCACACTTTTATGACCTTTTGCCTGAATGAAATTGAAGATGCACCGCACTTAATTTACTGATCACGAGATTACAATGGGTCACAAAATCGCTCGAGAAAAGAAAATTCGCATACAAATACAGCCAATTTTTTTTGGCAGTATACTTTACGATTTATAATACTCGCTACCAACCTGCCATAGATGCAATTATCAAATTCAGGGGCTAGCACCGGTTTAATACTGGTACAGTTGCTGTAATATGAGTAACACACGCCATTTCGCCTACAGACGAACTGTGACTTTCTTGCGTTGGGTAAAGTGCGTTATACTTGTGCGCAACAAGTTGAAAAGAGAGGCACGGAGGACTTGTTATAGACCGCTAATCAGCGACTGAACTTTCACACCGCACAAGTATTGCCACATATACACGCTAGAAATACCATCTGCACCTGGACGCACTTACAATTAGTTCCTGGATGACCTTGGGCTTTCCGCCAGTGCGGGATGTAGGCTCAGTGTCATCAAACCCGGCGTAGTCGCCTTTATCATCGAATAAAATGTTATTGGCATACACGTGATCCTCAGGTATGCCCACCTCTGCGCCAACGGGGTAGATCATTTGCCTGAATCCACCAGACACCAAATATACATCCTTACCATTATCTTTCATTTCCTGAATAAGTTCTCTGTGTTGATTATTTTGTGATGGTTGTGCAAATGTCAGAGTGATAACTGGCATGAGTGATAACTGGCATTCCGCACAATACGTATTGTCCTAGTCTATATTCAAACCTCACTTTTAAGGTTATTCATTGATGCCCACATGAAGCTGAGTCCAATACGTAGAATGTTATGTCATTGATGCCCACATGAAGCTGAGTCAAATACGTAGAATGTTATGTCCGGATTGTCTATGACCCTGCTGTTGGAAACAAACACGTGATGAAATTACACAGCTAAGTGAGGATTAACAGAAGACATATCAAAGAAATATACAGTTGCAGATTTCAGTCTCGATTCTTATTTCCATCGAGAAACGATACATCTTCTGCAGCTACAAAACATACCAGCCATATGCAACTGAAATGCAAAGACCAAGTCTTCTACAGTGTACTCTTCAAGAGATACAGACTCCTTTTATACAATATATACATCTCTGACGATATGAGTTGCTATCTACCCCAGATAATTGCAGGAGTAAGTTTAGATAGACGCAATTGTTACAAGATATTGCATGAGACAACCACACAATATATATATATATATATACATATAGGTATACATATACATATATACGTATGCGTATATATATATATATATAACATATATATATATATATATATATATATATATATATATATATATATATATATATATATATATATATATATATATATACATATATATATATAATATATATATATACATATATATAATATATATATTATATACATATCAGGTTCATTTATATATATAACCATATATATATATAATCCATATATCCATATATCCATCCTATATATAATACATATATATATATATACGTACATGCATATGCGTGATTTTTAACACATACATACATAAAAATCATAGCTTCAATGGACACATGACGTGCATACACAAAACAGATCTTGTACAAACATATGAATATATATATAAACATAATAATATATATATACACATGCGTAATGCATATGCATGTATATTACTAAATAATGACTATATATATATATATATATATATATATAATATATATATATAATAATAAACATGTATTTTACACACACACACACACACATGTATACGTGCATACATGCACATACAATGCTGCGCGCACATATGTATATACATATATATTAAGTGGATATATAATTGCCATATATATATCAATCATACAATATATACATGTATATATAATGATAAAATATCCATATGCATATTGTATTAATACATGCGTGCATTTTTTTACACACGTACACATGCATACATACATGCATGCATAATATGCATGCATCGTCATGTAACATATGTATACATATGTATATTATTATATAACATAATATATATATGTGCATGCATGCATGCATGTCACATACACACGTAATACACACACATGTGCATCAGCATATTGCATGTATATATAACACATATTATTATATATAATAATATGTTAGCCAATATATAATTATTATTGATATATTATAATATTCAATATATACATATTATTGTTACATGCATATATATTATACATATCCAATCATCATGCATATGGCTAAAAAACATCATCAATATTATTAATAGCATATATATATTGTATATATTATTATACATATGGTTAATGCGTATGCATTGCATAATAATATACATATATACAACATACATACATACGTGCATGCATATACGCATACATGCGTACACACACACATACATATACGTACATACATTATTATACATATATAATATATACATACATATACATATATTGTAATATACATAATATATATTATATATATATATATATATATATATAATAATATATATATATATATATATATATATATATACATATATATATATATAATAATAATATATATATATATATATATATATATATATATATATATATATATATATATATATATATATATATATATATATATATATGTGTTTGTGTATAAAAATAATATAAAGCAAACTTACTTTACACCAGTCGTTAAACCTAGCCCGGGTTCCAAGCACTTTGCAATATCCTTCTTCGATGGTTTAATTAAAGATAGTCTAGCTTTCAACGAGTCCTCAAATAGAGTATTCCCTTCCATAGCCTTCTTCGTCCACGCAGCAACTGCCTCCCCTACTCCACATACAGCTGCTAGTTCATCTATCCCCTCATGCTGTACTACTGTGCTATCCACATCAAAGCACACAGCGTTTGCTGCCTGCATTAGTGACCGGACTGTGTCTATTGGGAGGGCCATAATTGAGACAACGATTGATTGAGTGAATCTTCTATGACCAGCGTATCGACTTCCTTAAAGTAAAGCGACTGAATGTTATATATTAAAAATATAAAGTGACTTCTGTATACCTCTCTAGTAGTAGAGTAGTAGTTTGACGCAGTATGTGGATCATGTGGATATATAAAAAGCTTAAGAATCAGATTAGAAAATTCTGACAGCCTTTAGTGTCATCGTGAGTGTCACTGTTTGTCTACTTATGCACAGATTCGTACATACAAGCTACAGCATACATCACTTGACTCAATAAAATTTAGAAGACAGTAGATAGTCTTCTAAATTAGACACGAGAGGAAATACTGTCATATATACATAACTTTGTTTTGTTAGTGGTGTATTGTGTGCATTCCCACTTAGGTTGGCGTAATTCTTCCAAGGCGTTGATTGTAAATGTGTGTTTCAAGACTACATACAAACATAGCAGAGGTGTGAGGTGTGAGGTGTCTGTTCACAACCAGATCAAAGAACAATTCGTACAAGACATGGATTACATAGATGTGTTTTAGTACATTCACTTTCGTGGAAGAGGCGCATTGTGTCTATACAAGTACATTCACATTCGTGGAAGAGGTGCATTGTGTCTATACAAGTACTTGCACGTGCGTGGAAAGGTGTTATGTGTCTAGACACTTAGTTTGGGGTAATTGTCCCAAGGCGTGGAATACACAAGTCTATTTTAGTGCTACACACATACATGGAAGAGTTGTATTGTGCTAATTCACTTTGAGATTGGGTCAATTATCTCAAGGGATGGAATACAAGTGTATTCTAGTACTACACACATACGCAGAAAGGGTGTATTTTTCTAATTCACACTGGGAACGAGATAACTAACTCAAATTTTAGTACTACACACATTCGTGGATGAGATGTATTTTGCTAATCCACACTGGCATTGGGTTGGTTATCTAAGGCGGAATTCGTAGGTGTATCATAGCACTCCACACATACGTGAAAGAGATGGAATGTGCTAATTAAAACTGAGATTGAGTTGATTATCGAAGGCGTGGAATACATTGTATATTTTAGTACTATGTACATACGTGGAAGAGGCGTATTGTGCTACTTCACACTGAGATTGGATTGATTCTCATCAGGCGTGAAATACATATATATTTGCGCATATGTCGTGACGGCAGCAATCATTCTTTCGCAACAATTATGCTGCAAAACGAAAATATTATGTACCTCGTTTACATACACTTGAGGTACGTTTATCCCTCGCAACTAAGCAACGACTACATATGTCTTTCATAAAGTACTATGTCATATAATGAATTATAAAGTACTATTTGATTTAGTGAAGTGAGTTGATCTCAGTGATACTTGTGTTGCATCGATGCACAAATGAAATACGGCCGTCTTACTTCGTACTAGTTGCTACCTTCACATTTGTATGATTACAACAAAACGTAGTACATCGACAGACTAGACCTTCGGAGTGTAGCCATAATAAATTCAGATGCACATTTCTATTCAGAACATATCTCACATCAGCCAAGGATCAAATTACAGAATTCGTAGAGAGATGGCGCATTTTACCTGTACAACGATTGACTGATAAAACTACAAAGACAACTAGCTTTTACCGTTGTTGTGCTGTCAGTGCATAGAGCTCTAATCGCATTCGTAACAAAGGACTTGGCTTTACTCACTAATTCTAAAAACAGAAATCATGTCAACAATGATGAATAATCTCAGCTGGCGTGCAGATTCTCCAGTCTGTTGACATATTCTATGTGAACACCTTGTTTGTGATTTTATTGTCAATTAAACACACTTGGAGTATTCGGATCAGCTGCCGCGAACTGTCGAGTACTTTGCTCCAGCCTATCCTTCGTTGGACAATCAAGAGAGCCATTAATATACGGCAACACAATAACCTAACCTCGGAGCAATTCTTGCATTAAAAATAAAGCTCTCGTCAAGGTTGATTGCTAAATTGATCCTAATTTGGTTCCAGACTACGTGGATGTGCAGGCGCTCTCTTTATTGCCGCTATCACTGATCCATTGACCCTGTTTCTCTTCTCGTTCGCTTGTGAAAAGTTCCTTTCTTCTCGTCTCGTCACTGCTCTCCAACGAGACAGCTTGATTTCACACCCCAGTCGTTCCCCTCATAGAATTAGATGTCGTTGTTCCAACCCCTGCGAGCCTTAAAACCCGCATTTGGTTGTTCATAGCAACTTGCTTCCACAATCTTTACCTATCCCATCTCCGGCGAGCATGCGTGCCGCGCTCCGTAATGTTTCGGTCTTATCTTCTCCCACGAGGAGAATCAATCTGTGGTAATGCACGCGCTTCGTAAACAGACTCTTTCCTCCGGCTGGATTCAAGATGACTGTCTGAGCGTCATCCTAATACCAGGTTACCGCAATATTGTGTCGCTCCGGCGTGCGTAGTTTACCATCTCGGAATCAACTCCATTGCGCCCGCACCCTTGATACGAGCCTTTCCTCCCTCCCCATATGCGTAGTGTTGTAATTGTTAACAGGAGGAGGAGCCCGAATGGGAGACACAAAGCCGGGACGTGTGCCTGCACACTGTTCGGATGTCTGTACACAACTACGCACGCGTGAGTTAGCATACGTTGGTGATAGTTGCTAGTACTTATCCGTGTTTATTTGCAGATGAATCCGTGCATTGTTCACAGTGAAGCATAGTTCGTTCGTCATGCGTGGTCCATGTTCTTGCACGCATGCCACTATTCCGCTGTGACTGTCTCCGCTTCAACCGCTGCGGGTGGCTCTATCGCTGCTGGACAATCTGCAGTTGAGGGCGGAGTTGGCTCTGAATTAACCGGCACGAATGTGAATCTACTCAATACCAGAGGCAACGACGCGATGGTGTACCCGTATGTCCCCGAACTCTCATAGAGCTCAAACAAAGGTGCGGCAACCAGCTTGTAGTTTTTCGGCACGGCGAATGTACCTATATTTGTATAGTGATATAGTGAGACGTATGATTAGGGTCGTTGAACTTGTTCACAACCTACGGAACTCAACAGCAGTGGCGTGACATATTCTAACCTATCGCAGGCGCACACTTCAACAAGCGAAGCGAGCAATACAGTATTCGGATACCGAAGGTACAACTATACAAAACACTCCTGCCCGCCCATACGTACTCATGCACAGTGCATAGGAGATTGTGTGCCATAAGTTGAAAGGAGTGTTCGATTGCATTACTTAACCATCCAATATGTATTAGCTGAACATGCGAACAACTTACCGAATTCTGGAAGCTGTATCAACATTACGATAGTATGCTCCTTTGGCTTGGTGATATGTGCTGGGCAGTATGGATACTATGGGGATAAAAGTTGCAATAAAAAGTAGCTGTTAAGTTCGAGAACACTCATATATTGTATTCTGAATAAACCTCAGCGGGCAAGCTAATGATTGAACACATATTTTGCCGAATGCAGCAAGTTATACGGATAAAACGCCGAGAGATAGGTAGATCAGATTTGTGAGGCAGCTCACACCCGGATAATGGACTCACAAGAAGCACAACTACACCAGAGACTAGTCAGACTAGCGGATCGGAATATCCTTCAAACCATCATTCTCCACAGCAATATAGAAAGATTGTCACTTTTAGCCACAACAGCTTTACCGAATATATATAAACCACCGTTCCTGAGTGGGGTCGTGCCATCTATAGAGTCGTGAGACACAATTCACGGCCAAGCAACAAGCAGCTCTACCACTTTGAGCCTCGAGACCTTAAAACTTGCATGTACATCGATCAGTGGCGACCGGTACATATTCTTAAATGTACGTCTTATTACAAACGTGTTGGGGAAACTCATACGCCGCATGTAGCCACGACCTTACCCTTGAGATCTCGAAATTCGGTCGGTACCAATTAGAGAGTATGTCGGCCACTTCCCATTCAATAGCACCATCTCCGTTTTCCGGAGATAAACATTCAGTCAGTATACGTTTGCAACCTTCTATCTCTCCTTCGCCAGGATGCAATTCTCCGCTGGGTCTACGTTGGCAATTGTCAGTAGTGTACAGCAATAGTTAAATGAGTTTCGCCTTTACACATTCCATTGCTAATCTCGGCTGTCATATATCTATGTATTATTGTGCGATATCATTCACTTGATGTCGATGTGGGTACGATAACATAGCATTGCATATTGCTCTATACCTACATTCCCGATGAGAAATAACATAATCATCAAACGTCTAGTGGTGAGCAAATATATACGCATGCCCATACATATGTCACATGTGAAATACAGTCCGTGTTCGTTATGAAGGCCAAAGTAGACCTTCAAATTAAATAAAATAAATAAAAAAACAAAAGAGAACAAAATAATATATATACAAATACATATACATATATATATATATATATATATATATATATATATATATATATATACGTATATAAACAGAAGCATACAAATATATATATATATATATATATATATATATATAATATATAATATATATATAATTATCATTGTTATTAGAGATGGTTTCAGCGCGTTGGTTGTAAAAAGTGTATGACATAAACTGGCATTGGCACTTGTGTTTGTGAAGGTACATATATATATATATATATATATATATATATACATATATATATTTATACATATTATTGTTAATAGATATGGTTTCAGTGCATTGGTTGGAAAAAGGTGGATGACACAAACTGGATTGGCAATTGTATTTGTGAAGGCACATTATATGTATGTATATATATATATATAAATATAAATATATATATATATATATATATATATATATATAATATATATACATACATAACATATATATATAAATATGTAATATATATATATATATAATATATATATATATATAATATATATATATACACACACACATATATATATATATATATATATATATATATACATATATATATACATATATATAATGCATGTATGCATATACATATATATTACAATAATACATATATTATGCATATATGTATCATATGCATGCATATTATATGGTATATATACATATGTATAATATGTAATATATAATAATAATATGTAATAATAATAATATTAATAATAATAGCAATATATACATAATATAATAGTTGTATATAATATATGTATTAATAATATTATAATAACATCAATGCACATACATATGCACACATTGCATCACAACAAAATGATGCATACATATGTATGTATGTTAAAGGGAAGAACATAATGTAGCATGTTATATAATATGACACATATAATAATGTTAAAAACATAATTGATTTGATATAAAAGGGGTGTGTTTTGTATAATAATAATTGATTATTATACACACAAATGCATGCATACGCATGCATATAATACATGCAGTGCGTAATATAGCTATATGTAATAATAATATATATATATGAATAATATACATATAGCAATAATATATATATGTATATATATAACATACAATAATGGTTATAACATACATAACATGTAATATAATATAATTATAATAATCCACATATGTATGATAATGTACATAATGTAATAATATGTAATAACATATTATGCCAACAATAATAATATATATATTAGTAACAACAATAATATTAGTAATAATATGGATAATAATATAATGTATAATGATGTAAACATACAAAACATGCGTGCATAATACATAATGTATGGATCACGTTCATGCGTGCGTGCGTGCGATGTGCGTAGCTATGTATAATATATGCTATGTAATATATATATATAATTACCAATACATATAATAATAACCATATTATAATAATAATAATACATAATATATAACCAATTATATGTATAATACATACATACCAACATATAATGCTATATTATAATATATGTATATATAATATTAATAATATACATAATATTGGCATATAATGTATGCATGCATGCAAACATTATTACATGTTGTTCACATGTGGGATCGCGACGACGTACGGACATGCAGTGCATGCATGCATTGCATGCATGCATATATACATTATATATCATACATATGTATATATATTACATATATATATTAATAAATACAATACGTATAACATATATGTAATCAAATATACATCCAAACATATATATCTGTATATAATAATAATAATAATAATATATATATATAATATATATATATATATATATATATATTATATATGCCCATACATAGTCATATACCCAAACATGTTATTAAATGATGTGTGCACGCATATATATGGATTCAAGATCCATCCGAAATCATGCGTAAATACGTATGTAATAATAATATAATAATATTATTATAGCATATAATACATATTAATACATACATGATGTGCGTGCGTATTGTGTGAATATATATATACCTTGTCCTATGCATGTTGGGATCGATTTATGCATACACATACATGCACACGTTATCATCATATATATATATATGTATGCATACAACGTAATAGCATGTACATACATGCATCTTGTATAACTTATGTATGCATACGTACGTATGCATGCATGCATGTATGTATGTATGTATGTATATATATATATATATATATATATATATTATATATATATATATATATATATATATATATATATATATATATATATATATATATATATATATATATATATATATATATATATATATATATATATGATATATATATATATATGTGTGTGTGTGTGTAGCGTTCCTACATATATGAACAAATGCAAGTTAGTTATGTGTAGCGGACGAGCTTTTTTTGCACAAGGTGAGCGGAATACAAGATGAACAGGTAGTGCACTTACAATTTATTAAAAGTGCCAAGCTGCAGTAGGAGCAAGTGTGGATGCCCATGTTCGTGTACGAGAAAGCATGCTTCGATATTTCGCCGCATTCCATATTGTTTATATTCGTCTTTCAAACGAACAAGCCTGTTGTTAACTGAACTGTCTTTCTCATATTGCGGTGCCTTACTTCCGAAAGTGTAGTTTTGCAGCTTGTAAAGCTTGATATTCCGTGCGATACTCATAATGACCCTCTCTGATATACTTCTTTCACCTGGTTAACAAGCGATATGCAGTCCTAATTTTAGTATAGAGTGCTCAAGACTATTGTTTATTTATCATGCCAGAGGATATATACACCAAAGGACCAAGTGGCGGGTCGACACTTGACCTCAAGCCCGTCCCTCGCAGCACTTCAGTGAGTAAATAAATACATGGCTGGTAAACGACGCCGGCAATTGTCTAAACGACATGTACGACGTATCGGCACGACACCTTTTCAGCTATGTTGTCGTTGTATGGTGTCTGTACTAATTTTGTCGACGTATTGTTGTTCATACAAACAAAATTCTCAGACAATGAGACCGAAAGAGTTCTAACCGACGAGTTTCGTATATACAGTTATTAGTACCTTGAGAAAACTACTGATAGGTTTACTGACCTGGCCTACTGAACCCAACCCCTTATGGGGGGGGGGGCCGATGTCAGCGACATGTTGGGCCGACATATAACCAAACGATATGTAGGACGTGTCGTGCGACATACAGACAGGGTGGTGTCGTCGTTGTCGGATGCCAACCCAATTAATTCATATTCAACAGACGAATAAGGGACCGAACTCTGGGAATTTCGAGGGACGGTCTACAATTCTACATCTGGTCTACACTTTACAGTCTATTCTACTGGAGAGAGAGAGTCTGAGTCTGCCTTGAGCCTGAGAGGTAAAAAGTAAATAACATAACCTTCTAAATCAGACATAAATAAATAAACCTTAGTCTATAGAGTATAGAGACTAAAAAGTATTAAGTATTAAGTATAGAAGAGAAAATTCAAGAGATACATACCTGAAAACAGAAAATATACATACATATTTCAAAATAAAATACCTATCTGTACGATTGAGTGCTCCCACAACAAGACTCCAAGACTCTCAAAGGTCACAGACCGTCAAGTCAGTAGTCACAGCTGAGAATTCTAACTCCTGACTCCAAAGACGAACTCACTGTCTCTCGCGGTTTGAGACTCTTGAGGTCTAGCAGAGCGGGAGAACCTCTGGAATCTGGGGAGTGAGGAGTCTCAACTTTCAAGTCTGGTCAGTGGTCACACTGCTGCTGGTGAGTCTACGTGCGTAGAGTCTACGGCTACGTGATTGCCTATACTATTTTTAAAATAGGTGGCAACAAGTTTTAAAAAAGTGCACATATGTTTGGACTTTGAAACGTCCCGCGAGATTTTAGATTTGTGTACAATTATTGTACATACAATACATATTTTTAAAAAATAAAAAAAGCAACAGCCAACAAGGCAACAACACAAGTCAAAATAAAAATCGAACAAGGAATTTTCAGTTTTGGTTTGATTTTTTTTTCCAGAACAGAATACATACTGCAAGAGAGTATGCACGTAAATAGAGACGAGTGACGACTGACGACCGACGACTGACGAGTCACGAGTGCAGGACTGCAGGCTTTTATTGTATTTATCGACATATTTTTTTTAAAAACATTATCGAATGTAATCGACATACACAGCAGGCAAGAATCACTGAATCACGGAATCGGAGACTTGAGAGTTGAGAGTTGAGACGTGCGACGTTAATTGGTCTTGCCCTTTTTCTGCTTTTCATCTTTGATCTTTCAGTTTGTGTATTTTAAATACATATTTATGTATTTACATAGCGTATAGTTGTATTTTGTTTTTTTAATAAAACTTTAAAAAGCAAATACTACGGCCCTCAGGGCTCAGGCTCTCTGGACGGGTGTCTGGACACTCTCTAGATTAAATAGGGTCGTTGAGGGACTTTCGCCTCGAGATTTTTTTTTTTTTGAATCTACGTACAGAGTGAGATGGCCATGTAAATATTTACTGTTTACATCCTATGATCAGTATGTATTTATAATGATATTTTATGTATTGACTATTCTCAACACCAAATACGTGTATTATAATAGCGGCCTACTACCCGAGAGCGGGTAGACAACTCTAGTCATGGACTGATAATTTCGACTAATATGGTACATATTTTTAAGCTGGTATTTGTTAATGCATGTTGATAAAAAATAGGTCCCCCAACAAACAAATCCAATCTTAAGATCCTGATTGGATATGGTGGGCATATCGTTCAAATCGTTGTATTATATTTACAATCATCTCTCGACAGTGCCGACTGCCGACACACACAGGTCTCGGCAAAGGAGCTATGGTGGACCAGGCAAACACTACTATAGGATTTTAGTATTTAGGCGAGCGCATTCATGCCTCTATCCACATTTCTCAGCAAAGAAGGAAAGCCAAACAACAATCATGGGAAAGTTCAACTGCGGCAGATGCCAGAAAGAGACCTCCAAGCTCATCGGAAAGCCTGACTTTTGCAAAACATGTAAGTTTCAGGAGATCTTCGCTGTGACATTGATATTTGGAGTATTGATCTGCTTGTAGCTTATTCACTTTGCTTCATGAGTTTTAAATTCCAAATGTATGTTATATTTAACAGGTGGCAACTACAACCCCGAGGTCAGCAGATCCTCAATCTCATCGAGCGACGAGGAGGAAAGAGAAAAGATTGAGGAGGCATTCATCTCGGCCCACCCCAACATCGAGAAGTTACACAAGCGACGTCTACGCATGAAGAAGTAGATTCTCTACTCATGCAGACTTTAAACTCCGAGCGATGAATCCGCGGGACGGGATTTCGGTCGTCGAGATATGTAAGGCATCATGGCAGAGGCAATACAAATAAAGGTGTCTTTTACAATATGTTTTTGTTCATCCGGTCTCGATTTCTGTCTTCGTACGTACTTTTAATTTAAGAGTTGCGATACACCGTGTAATGAGTTAGTTATTGACCTGCCTTTATAGTTTTGTTAGATCTATTACTAGTACTATTGCCGCTTTAAGCAATGCCGTTTTAGATATGTACCTCTTTCAAGACCGGACATTATTTCGTTAACAATGTACATGCATTCGCAGGTATATATTGAGAATTCAGTGTCGACTATTCGAAATCTGATGATGTCATAATATATGAAATGTGTCGCACGTTTGGCAACGGGAGTTACTCGAGAATTGCAGTTGTCTACCTTAATTGCTGCGGTCGTTGTCAGGTCGTTTTATATGGGTACAAGAATATCATAATACCCTTCAATTGATATAAGTACATATACCGATTTATTTTTTAACTGATAGGATTTTATGTGGACTCAATACAATACTAATGTACCAACCCCCGGTTGAAGCCTTCGACGCAATACAATTTGCAGGAACAAAAGTAGAGCACAGCTTATTTATCTTCTACGGCAAATTAGACTGCCACACATAAATATGTTCGCAACATGGTTGACTAGACTGTTCAACAGAGGATACATCATCGGCACCTATCGTTGCTTTATTGGCTAATGGTCCATCGGCACATACGTAGTGCTGCTGAAGTTAAGATGTGGTTTAATTGACAGCCCACGTATTTATCGTTCCGGACTCAACTGTTGAGATACTGCTTGCAATACGCAATGCTCTGGCACGAGCTGCACTCTGTAAGATTTTGTCTCACTCAAACTAGTGCCAATTGGAACACCCATGAGCGTCCTCCAATCTGCAACGAATATGTTGCTCGGATACAACTCTCGCGCAATTTGACGACGTGTGTGATATGATTTTAGCTCGGTTTGTACCGGTAGATTGGTGTCGTAGCCACTCATTAAAAAAATCTAAAGTAGAGTGGACTCGTCGACAATCATGTGACGAAGTTATCCTCCTGCGAACTTCTTATCGAGACGGTATCGGAATTGCTATCTTTCCTTTGAGGGGATGACTTCAACTTCATCATGTCTAGTAAACTCGTTCTGTTCTTTAACGGCTGCCTGCTATCAATGGGAGCTGCAATGATCCCAGTCGCATTTCGCGCTTCCTCTTCCTTCTGAGCCGCTTTCCTACTCCTGGAGTTCAGCGAGTTGATAAGACGAGCGTTAATAGAAGCCAATTCGGTTTGTTATCACTATATCCGTACTTATATGCTGATCGCTAACTGTTAATGGGCAAAGTTACTAGCGCAAAGCTATATAACACACTATTTGGAAGCGATCTCAACGGCAAACAGAATTGTCTCCAATACTTAGTGCAGATACGATGGCACATTCCAATGCTCGTATGTACACAGTAAACAGCTGGCGTCTAAACGCAATATATCCACATTGAAGGCTATCAAAGTACATACTTGTGCGCCTCAATTTTGTCTTTGATGTTTTTGAAAAACAGCACAGTAGGCGGGGATGACTTAGTGCTGTCAGCAGTCAAATTCGCAGCGACAGCATTTTCTTCATCAATTTGATTCTGAGGTCTGTCCTTCTCAACATTTCCGAAGAGAACCAACTGTATTGTATACGAATGAACTAATCAGATAGAACATTTGATACGCGAGAGCGTAAACTGGAAAGAGGTTTCAAAATTTACAGGTCGATAGCGAGTATGGTTAGAGCAAGCAAGTTGGTGTGCAGTACATACGAAAAAAAAGACTGCAGGCAGCAAATATAGCACAGATCATGCTAACGACTCATATAGTCTCACACAAATGCAACTACGATGATGCTGAGTCAGTATGGCTTGCACAGAATATGTGCCAAGCTTCATACCATCCACAGGTTGAAGTAATATTGAATTAAACTGTACAGATACTGGAAAAATCCGATACACAGGACGGTCAACCCAACATTTGTATGCCTTGGAAGGACAAATTGAATACATATAAATACGATCACAGCGTACCTTCAGGTTTATCAACTCTTCGTCTCTAAATCGTATCTCAGCCTTCAGCTGGTTTAGATTCTCCTCACGCTCTTCGATGAACAGCAGCAATTGTTGTTTCTACAAGAGACAGGCAGATCATGATGTGTAAGACTTTTGCAACACCATGGGTGACGAGTGTAAGCCGATGGTCACTTCTGCATCCGTGTAGGTGATCCAGGATGCTCGTCATGTATGAATCGCGTCAGAAACATTAGAAAAAAGGCCACACACACTGTCTAATATATTTTGGTTTCTGAAAGTGGCAAACAAACATACAGATGTAGCGCGAACATTGCTAGTTCCAGGAGTGACATGCAGTGACAAGTTACAATTCCATGCCAGGCCTCTATGCATGTGGAATTGGCTACTCATAGAATGCCAGGGAAATCCGTGATCGATGTCAGTGAACATTGAGAGGATATTACAATGCGATTGTGTATGCTCATATATATCGTGCAACAAATCATTCATAAAGAAGTACCATACATACCTGACACGCGTTCTCAAGATGGTCGCTCAAAATGTTCTCATCGGCACCCTGAATTGATATTTACAAAGGACTTTTAAGCTTAGCTGTCTCGTTATATTCCAAAGCATCAATTATGCACGAATATAATGCATCATGCGATGAATGCCAGGCATTCTCGCCATGAAATATATCAGGATTGCAATCGTCAACGCTCCTACCAATAGATACAAACATGCAGTACGTATGTATTGACATCCTACTGGATTGTAAATTGAAATACTATAATGTTCGTGACTTCGTGTTAGATATGAACATTGCCGCATTAGACGCTATGAGAATGCGAATAACGGATAATACGGCGCGACTGGCGTGTTGTTTTTTCTCCATTAATTTGGTTGCTTCAAGTATGCATTTTAAATTCAGTTTTCGACCAATTGGGTCCATCTCCATAGTTTTCTTGTTAGTAGGTTATACCATTTCGCGTCTCATATAATGCAAATGTCACAATATTTCTTCATATCAAATCATTTTTGTCGTGAGGCAACTAATATATGCTGTTATTGGATGGATGCTAAGGCATGATCTGAGTAATTCCTAGTAAATATTTCGCTGCATGATTCATACTGAAGTGTTATACGTAAAATCGTAATCCTGGCTTAACTGTTAGCAGTTCACTCAGAGAACTCGAGGTGGTCCAACGATACGCAAGACGCACATATATGAAACTACAGTGTGATCTTGGTTGCCAAAGATTCCTCATAAGCGTTTTACACTAAAGCTCAACTTAGACAACTGCTGGTGCTCAATTTTTTCAATGCAGTATTCATCATATCCGTAGCTCGCATTCAAAAGAATACCAAGTAGTAAATTCTATGTATAATTGGTATATGCAAATGACCGAACACTGTATGGATCCAAACACTACAAGAGAGCAAAGCCACAAGCCGAAACCACTATTCTACAATCTCTTGGACGAGAAAGTACACTCGTAAGTTGTGGTGGAACAGGTGAACATACGCACTGCATCATCTTCAGTAACAAATGAAGCGAGAATATGCTTTGTGTTTTTTTGACTACTATATTCCATAATCTTGGGGACACTAAATATGATATTACAAAACACTGCCAACACATAATAAGCACAAGCTGCAACGAGCTCCATACCGAGAAGGTACACCCATACGTTGTGTTGGGACAGGGAAATACACGCACTGTCTCATTTTTAATAACAGGTGCAGCGAGGATGACCCCATCGTTCTGAGTGACGTACGACGTGTCTAGATCGGCAACTGCCACTTCCGCCATCACAATATTGTTCAGTGGAACCGTGAATAAAATGTATACGCACCGACTAGTTATTTTAAACAGGAATTGAGACTCGAACTTGGTGACCCATAAATCAAGCGGAGATATGAAACTATGTTTGATGTTTATGAAGCGATCTCGGACTTCTCACTGAACAGACCGCACTAGCGGCAGCGTACTTGATATTAGTGTGTAAAGTGGATCGCCTTGGCTTTCAGATTCCAGATTGACTGCTAAAATATAAAAATTATATATATAAAAATAATATTGATCTATAGCCTCCTAAAATAATAAAGATTCTCATCTAAAATTCTTAACCCTACAGAACTTATGTTTTTATATTAGGGTTTTGCAAAATGTCATGCGATAATGAATGAGAATATAGATATGTGTCTGTATATAGTCTTCTAAAGCATACATGGGAAGGCTACGTAAAAGACTATGAGTTATAGTGAAACACTTTATTTTATAAACCTGCATTGATCTGATATCGGACCCTACTATATCTAAAACTCTCCAGTGGATCAACTGCCGGTCACGTCCATCTTAGCATTCGAATTCTTGTTGTGCTTACTGCGGAAGCGCCTCTTCTTTGGTGCTTTCAGCTCTTTCTGTGGCACGATAAATAACGTATTGGAGCGATAAAACGTTGAATAACAGCATACAGAACAATTTGACCTGCCAGATGGTTTGCACGTTCAGCACTCTAGTATATTCATTGGCTGTGTGTGTGTCTCTTCATTAATAACGTCATAAACAATTTGACCTGCCAGATGGTTTGCACGGCCAGCACTCTAATATATGCATTTGCTGGTGTGTGTGGCTCTTCATTAAAAACCTTCGAGAACAATTTGATCTGCCAGATGGTTTGCACGGCCAGCACTCTAATATATGCATTTGCTGGTGTGTGTGACTCTTCATTAAAGACCTCGAGAACAATTTGACCTGCCAGATGGTTTGCACGGCCAGCACTCTAATATGTGCATTTGCTGTGCGTGTGACTTTTCATTAAGAACCTCGAAAACAATTTGACCTGCCAGATGATTTGCACGGTCAGCACTCTAATACATGCATTTGCTGTGTGAGCGTGTCTTTTCATTAAAAACATCGAGTTGTTGATTATTAAGTGCTATATCGTGACGAGGGCGACTAGTAACACCATTCGGTCGAATTAATCGACGTCACGTATATGTACAAATGCTCTCTCTGAGTCAAGTCCAATACGACCGGCTATAGGCAATGAAGATAAGTCTGAAAATAAAGATATGCCTGTACGAGCATCATACTTGCATTGAGATGTGGATGTAATGAAGTACTGCGATAACATCTCCTATAGTCTGACGCGGGTCTTGCATGCACTACATCAGAACAATACACTCAAGCATGTTAAAAGCAAAAGCCACAGATAAAACATCCCACAAGCAGTGCATTCGAGCAACTACGAGTTAGTCTGAGGCCAACTACCTACCTGGCCTTCGTCAGAGAGTACACTGGCATATCCTTCCCTAGTATCATTCGTGGCCGCTCTATCAACAGCGCGTTTATACTGTGTACATAGTTGATAACGTGTGATATTTTGAAAAGAAGCAGCATCAATAAAGTATGGCTAACAGAGTTAACCGCAAGGAATTCAAGTAATATGCAAAAGAAGGGGAAGGACCTGGAATATGTCAAGGTACAAATTGCAGCGAGCGCAGATATAAGCCATGCTGCATGGTAAGAAGAAAATCGCAAAATATATGTCGCACACGGCGCTGATTTAGTGGCATGGCTCATACGCGACACAAGTGCGATATGCTTATAAAATCGATCGCAGTAAAACTGGTTACATGCGGCTAGATCCAATGTTATCTGCAGCATTACGGAATCAGACTGTAAGCTTGTCCATCTTTACCCAACTGGCATACCAACCGATTTCGCTACATAAACAATTGTCTGGATCACATCCCAAACCATTGATTATGCCCAACGTCGCCACCACAAAAAACGTATACCGATGATCAACAAAGCAGCGTCACAAGGTATTCTACACTAATGGTAGCATAAAGCGTACGCTTGCATGCTAGATACAAAGCTCAGCAAATCATGGGCTGAGTCGTGACAATACATGACAACTTACATTCGAAAATGACTGCAAACAGCACGGCGCAGAGGAATGCCTCCGCAGCATACACTGTCACGTACAGTACTATTGCAAAAAATTGACACGGCAACTAGCAACAAAATAAATATAATAATATGTGTTTATGTATGTGTGCATACATATATGGATTGGCATATGTATGTATTTTTTTCAAATAAGAATGTATACACACAAAGCTATATAGGAACAGAAATAGTACATATACATTATTTAACATCATTTAACCGATCCTGTGATAGATTCATATATGTGTAAAACAATTACTATAACTGCTGAAATCAGCCTATGAGTTGTGTGTGTCGCATGGTCAACAACTAAAACACACATAATATATTAACTATACACAACTAATAACTAAAGGTATAAGGAAAATAACATACCGCTATTCTTGCTTCACCATTCAGTAACTTTTTCAACGCTTCCGAGTCGGCTTCCGCCTGTTGCATTAATCGCTTGTTACCCTCCACATTCCCATACTTCCTGTCGACAAACTCGACTAGAGCTCGTCCGAGGTCACGACTGTCTTTAGTAGGGTCTTTGGGCCAGCTCTTGACTATATTTCTCAGGGTTTTCAACATGGTATATGATGTATAATGACTTAGAGTAGATACTTACTATTATGCTTATATCCAGATGTCCAATACGCCTATGTATTCTTATACTTTTTTAAATGCATTACAATGCAGCGCTCATATGGTGTCTATAGTGTAATATATACATTCATATTATATATGTAAATATGTATTTCATATTTACATCCCTCTCATCGAGAGCGGAAATGATGACAAGGAATATGAGTCATCCACCGGGTGTGGGTATGTAGAACTCTGTGTGGGTTTCATCGATGTTTGTTTTGAGGAAATATTAGTTATCGCAAATCATTTCGATGTCGTAATTTCATTTCTGGTCACGGTATATAGTCCCTAAGACACTAGATAGTAAACGACATTAGTATAAATAATATATACGCAGAACTGGTGTCACAATATGATTGCTGATTTGGCGAGCCAGATATGATGTACACATAATTATATAATGTGATTTCTAATGCTGCTGCTTTGTTCTTAACAAGAGGGAACTATTTTAAAAACAGTTTGATAAAGTCTTACGATCCAGCATAGCTGAACCACAAATACACGGGTAGGTTGAAGACAGTTGGGCAAGTAGTTATGCCATTGCCCGTGAGCGAAGGGGAGAGCCCTCTGCGTCTTTTTTCTGACTGTCGGGAGGAAATTTTGGCTCAGTTCGAAAAGTTGAAAGATATAACCAATGAAACAGAGCATATTCTCGAGGCCTATGAGAAATTTAGCCAGCATGAAACGAATCTTGTCGCTTTGCGTATGTTATATGGGAAGGAATAACATGTCTATTCTGCTTTATATGAAGATACAGTTTGTCCGGAACGGAATACTATGTCTATTCGGTTGATGTGTATGGTTTGTAATACAAGGTGACACAATGTATATATATATATATATATATATATATATATATATATATATATATATATATATATATATATATATATATATATATATATATATATATATATATATATATATATATATATATATGTATGTATGCATGCATGTATGTATGTATGTATATATGTATACATATATATATATATATATATATGTATGCATGTGTATTCTATCGTCGTACTGTATTATAATACTGTTTGTCTGGTTTCTATGTGCACAACTTTGGTCAGAGACATAGAATTAGGTCCAAAACACATTTTGAAGTGTATAGATATATATATATATACATATGTGTGTGTGTGATATGATATATATATATATATCCATATATGCGCGTGCGTGTGAATGAATGTGTGTTTGTGTGTGCGTGTGCGTATATGCATTTAGGCATAGATATATATATATATACAAAATTATGCCATTATTATTATAATTATTATATATGATTGATACGTATATATCATGCATACATACATTCTTTTATTTTTGAATTCTATTGTAATCGTAATCATATATATACATACATGTGCACATACGTACATGTATGCATGATGTAATATATATACATATATATGTAATGTGCGTACGTACGTATATGTATATGCATACGTATATATATGCATATATATATATATATATATATTATATTATATATACATGTGCGTGATGTGCGTATGTATAGATTTTGTGTTCGTTTTTTTACATGTTATATATATATACATATATATATATATATATATACGCATATATATATATATATATATATATATATATATATATATATATATATATATATATATATATATATATATATGTGTGTATATATGTGTGTGTATTTTTTTTTTGTTTGTGTGCGATAGTGTGTTTTGCGCATATATGTTTGTATTATATATATATATATATATATATATATATATATATATGTTTGTGTGTGTGTGTGTGAGTTTGTGTATACGGTTGTAAGCATACAGAAATATGACTACATAGGATTTATGTTCAAGGATTGACAGTATGTTTAGAGAGTCTCCGTCAATATATGTTGGAAGTCTCGAATCGTGTGTGTTTTTCAAAAATAAAAATTGCGATGGTCTAGTCTGGACCTTCCAAAAGACCAGTTGCGTCCACGGTGCCATACTCCTTCGTTCAATATGTTTTTGTTATCAATTGCATCATGTAGCGCCTGGGCAGCAGTTGAACGACAACAAGTCTGATCACATCCATAAACTAAAGGATATTCAGCAATTCAGAGAGGTTGTAAGCAACATCACAGCAATGCTTCGTCGAGACAGTATGAAAGTTGTTTTCGTCGGACATACATCAAATGGGAAATCAACGGTCATCAATAGTATGCTGGGGCAGAAGGTTAGTCGATATCGGTGTTAACTTGGTGCTTGTCTCTCTACAGTATTTTCTCTAGTACTTAGTTGCTAACTATAACACTGCCCAGATCTGCATTCAACAAACCCCAATTTCGTAGCTTTTTGCTTCATCTAGATGATCTGATCTGTCAAACGCACGTATATGTATCCTGGAGTTTTGTTTATAGAAAAATAAGAGATAGTCTAACTTTGTCGTTGAGATATGATTTATCACGATACGTATATATAGCAATTTTCTACAGCAAATGTTTCCGCGCATTTTTTACCGATACCTGGTTGCATTTTTCTTCTTGTTTCGATAAGGTACTGCCAATGGGAATAGGTCACACCACCAGCTGTTTCTGCAGTGTAACAGGTACAGACGAAGAACCCTACATCATATTGGGCCACGAACCTAAGGCGAAGAATAGCAACTCTATAAGGTTGAATGGGGTGCAACGATCAGACTCGCCCCCAAGCCCGCCACCCGAAAAGCGTATGGCCATAGACAATGTGAAGACCGTTGCCAATGCGCTGTGTCCTGAGTCCGATCATGATGCGTATCAGGTATGTATATGTGATGAGGTGCAGGAGTTTCTATTTTTGTAAAGGCTTGTATATACAACAACGCATTTTTGTTTGATTGCGCATTCAGAATATATACATACAGCTCCGTTGTACATTTCAATTCGTTGAGCGCTATACCGTACAGGGGGACGATTTCGATACTATCGTCCGATTATTTTCGAGTTGCGACCTCACTCCCACTTCGCTTTTTGTAGTCAGCCTTGAACATCGTACGTTTGTTCGATCAGATGAATATCTCGAGTGGCCTCTCCTCGCTTCTCTAAGCGTTGAACTTGTTATGCTGATTCATATTTGCAGTTTGTGCGGGTATTCTGGGATAAACGAAAATGCAACCTGCTCGGCGATGGTGTCTTGTTTGTTGACACTCCAGGTTTAGACATCGACGAAAACTATGATAACTGGATTGATAAATTTTGTATGGATGCTGATGTCTTTGTGCTGGTTGCTAACGGAGAATCGACTATCAAACACACGGTATGTACTATTCCGATCCCAAAAATAAACTCGATTATACTGGTGCATTACGTCTGGCGTGACTCGGTGGTCTCAGCAAAGTTACGGTGCATATGCAAAACAAATCCTGACCTCTTTTATTGCAATTGTTTTATGCTCGAATCAGAATGACTTACGTCGAGAGAAGCTACAAATGTTTTATAATGTCATTTTGTTTAGCATTTTTGTGGCACAATCTCTCTACTTTACACGCTCGATCTATCAGCCAGGCCCATGGCATTATTCTCTATTGGCTTGCGTGGTCTGAGTTCTTCCAACGATGCCTGTCGCTTATCTATATGTAGATTTGCAGATACATGAAGTTTATATATCGTCATACAGGCAACTAAGTATTCCCAGTAATAATATCGACAAATTCGATTGCGCTCTCGTATGTAGGAAATGAATTTCTTCACGAAAGTCGCCGAAAAGCTATCGCGACCGAATGTGTTTATTCTTTTCAATCGATGGGATGGGTCTGATATGGAGGACGATGTTACGCCTGTACAAGAGCAGCACAAAGACCGGGTACGCTCGTTCTTCAAAAAAGAACTACAGCAAGACGCGAACATTATAGATAAACGTGTATTCTTTGTGTCCGGGAAGGAGGTCCTGACTCACAGGACTAAGCCAGATAAGAGTGTAGTAAAGGAATCTAATCCCAGCCCAATGGGCCGATACAACGAGTTCGAACGGTTCGAACACGAATTCGAACAGTGTATCTCCTTGTCTGCCATCCAGACGAAGTTTGAGGGCCATGTGGTGCGAGGATCTGACATTGTGGTGAAGCTGAGTGAATGGGTGAAGAGAGTGACCTACACGGTTAAGCTACAGCGGAGGGAGTGTGTGTCGAGGCTTGCTGTCCGAAAGTATGTCTGCACCTTCTATAAGTACTATTGTTTTGTATAGTTGCACTATATTACATGGACATCAATCCGTCCGATTTTTTATTGTTTGTTGTGTGTTGTGTCGACCTCGCAGTCTATGCTCGAGCAGTATTAGATCTCGTACGTACAGTCATAGTGATACCAACCACTTCCACGCGGATCCTGGAAGCTTCCAAGGGATATTTGTTCCTATTCCACTCTAAATACTTCGTGCACTCTATGGAAGTATTGTCGTAAAGCATCTGAATACATTTAAACTCAATTTTCCACTTTCTATCACTTCAGAAAACAAATTGAAGCGTTGGATAATCAAAAGGAGGCATCTGTTAGAAGATGCGAGCAAATCATTTCCGCGATGACTCGTGATATTTCCGATATGTTCGACAAAGAGCTCAAGACGGTGCTTGATCACAACCTCGCACGCATAGTCAAGCGATTCGACTACGCAATATTCAGGCCACACAATATGGTTTCGTACAAGAAGCGACTCTATGAGTACTTGTGCACAGAGTTGCTCATGGATTTAGAGCAAGTGTGTACTGAGACTCTCAACAAGAGGTATACCGAAGCCATACGCGACATGGAGGAGGAAATGAGCAGCATGGTAAGCTCTGGACTGAACAGTGGAATGGGTGTGAGCAACATGAGCCTGCAGTCGCAGGCGCTGTTGAATGAGGAAAGTAGAGCAGGGAACGGTGAGTCTTCCAGCAGTGGGTATGAGCAACAACAGGCTACCACCAGCTCAAACGGCTACTCTGGTACTAATTCAGCACTAAATCTGAGCGAAAGAGACAGTGCCACTCGTCACGAAAACGAAGCGACCCTTGCGGCACCCCCGGGTGTGGTGCGTGTGCTGGAAGGGGTGTTCACCACTGAAGTGATGTCCGGGTTTAATGAAGATATCGACTTCTACTTCTCACTGGGGTGGCGTTCGATCGGCCCGCGCTTACTGGGTTACAGCACGTTTAGGGCAGTAGACTCGCTGTTCATGGGCTCTGGGCCGCAGGCGAGGGGCGCTGCGAATGGTCACGCAGCACCTAGCGGTGTTGGGTTGTCCAGCACAGATATGGCTGTGGGGGGAGTGGCTGCCATTGTGCCACTTGTGAGCCAACTGACTATGTCGAGTATCATCACATGCGCAACGCTGAGCTTCACAGTCCTGTCTAAGCCCAGTGTGTGGAAGGCGGTGGGTGTGGCAACAGGGGCGTATACGTTGCTGTATACTGTGGAGTTCATGACGTACACTAACTCAGCACGAGAACGGCGCCTGAAACAGCAGGTAATTGATTATGCCTACGATAAGTTCTTGAGTAATGCGAGCTATTCGACATCAAATGTGGCACAACACTATAAGGTAGGGGCGGGGATAGTGCTGGATGATCTGAAATGTCAGATAAATGAGCACAAGAGTACCATGTTCAAGGAGAAGGGCATTCTTGAGAAGGCTATGCAGACACTGGCAAAGCTGGTCAACGGGGGGGATAGCGTCGTCGCGCACTCGGACGAGATTGTGAATGCATTTGAAGAGTACTCGCAACGGTTTATCACGGATGTATAAACGCCCCGCGAGAAGCTGTATCCGGGATTATGTCGACGTGTGGTGTTACACTTGCTGGAAATAAGCTCAGCGAGGGTATTTTAATGTCTAATGTATACCTTAGTAATCAGCGCAACGAGGAAGGCGCAAAGAACCAAATGCCTTCACGTATAGCACACTTGTATGTGCATATACTTATCGGCTAATAGGAATTCAGCGTGCGCATTGCTGGTCAGGCATCACTTCATATATATATATATATATATATATAACCATGTGTGGAGCGATTGTTATTAAAGTGCCACGATTGCGAGGGAGAGGTTTTCAGAAATAGATGTACGCTCATCATCAAAAGTAGCACAATTAACCGGCACAGGAATTTTCACCGCGATATCAGTGGTACATTCTACGGAGATGGAGACAAACTTGTCAGACCAGGGGTACGGATAGCGCGCTGGCCTGCTATTGGCCTTTATTAGTCTATTTACATGGCTGATGGCTGAACTTAGTGGATTTTCTAGTACTGGGGATTGTCTGAGTATATTTACTGTAGTCTGTAGGCACACCCCGGGCGCTCCTTTTCTGCAACTTCGTAGTCCAACTGAATATAGGAAGCAACGAACTAAGACTAGTTCAAGTAAAACAGGAATATTAGTTATCACGTTACAATCGCCAACTTATTTCAGGTCTTCGCTTGTTGATTTTTTGATTACACCGACATCTGATTGTGTCCAGTCTGTCGCAGATATTCTTGCTACCGCAGACTGCGACATGCCGAGTATGTAGAATATTGCTTTCCATATCGAAGCACTCAGGTTGTACATTCCTCGTCCGGGTTTCCACACCAAGGCTCTAAATGGTTTACATATTTGTACTATATCTTCGAAATCGCGCGAAGTCGTTCTAAGTTAGAAGCAAACTAAGCTGCCGTGTATCGAGTATGCACTGGTGGCTCTGACTGTTCAGGTATCAAATAGTTCTTCTCATCGCGTCTGGCGATTAGACACGAAGTGGCCCATGTCCGTTGGGCTGAGATGTGTGCCATTGATATGTGTAAACTTTGACATGGCTACCGCACACAGTGCTTTCTACTACTGTTCACTGTGCCTATAAAAGATTATATAACGCGCGATACGAGATGGGTGTGCATCACGATGATTACCTGCTCCCGCCAGCGGCATACCTCATACCCTGTGATCCGTACATCAGTGTTGCGTACTATCCCTGTCCTTGATTCATACGAGTTGCTTATATTCCATGAGCAGGATTTGTGAGAACTGTATACCGAATAGACTACGACTCCTCGTCACTTCGATTATTGACTATCGAGTATGAAGGGGCTGGGGAGTTGGGCGATGGGGCGAACGTTGATGATGTCCTTGATTCGCTCTGAGATTCCTGGTTACAGTCGAGTGCGCAAGTGGTTGAGATAGGTATACCAAGCTCGGCAATATAAGATAAACATACCTCTAATAGACTACAAGTGAATTAAATCAATGGAGCACATATCTATCCATATAAACAACCAGAAAAATTGAAAGGCAGAAAGCCCTCCGGGATTGGAATGCTCTTTACATACTTCTAACATGGATGGACTGCTGCCCTTCCGCATATCTGATCGGACCATATCCGTCTCTGTAAAATCAACAAGTCGAATTAGATCCTTGTCAGTGCGCGCTTCAAACGACATTAAGTTCGCTTTCACGACGCGTGTGCAAGGAATCATGTACGCAAGCAGAACAAAACGCTGGGTTAAGGTCCAAATAGAAGCTGTACCTGAATACGATGAGTACGAGCCTTCGCTACCTATGCTATCCTCGTTGAGTCTTGTATAGTGTGGAGGTTTGTTCTGAGGTGGTTTCAGATGGTACACACACAGGAGCGACTCGGTTGTCGCCCGGTCATCCAGTTTTACTAGGTGACGTATGGCCCTCGGCAGGGACTTTGGTAACGCTAAGTTGAGCGACACGCTGTCACTGATAATGAAAGGAAGCAGCACCTGCATAGATGGATTATAGGTAGAGCAGACACTCGGGTCAAGGTCTGCTTTCACTGAAGAATCAGTGTTGTACTTTTCTATATGAAACACCGAAAATTAGTGTGTTGGACGAGGTACCGCGATTAAGAATGGAGCAGGCTCGTTGAATATACTAAACACCATCCTCAACATTACGCTCTGTCTGAACGTTTGCTGAACCTGCACATGTTTGCTATTTTACAAATTGCTGTACTTATTCATACGCATAAAAAGTGTATATTAAAGTTATGCGGGCGCTTCGAAGCAGAATGCATTATTTGTGACACGTGCAGGCATATGCAGAGCCAGCGCTGTATTAAGAAGGACATTCATATCATGTATGCAGTGACCATCTGATACAAGTAGTCTTTCACAATACTTCTAGTATGCCAGCAACTTCAAGTATTTGGTAGTCTACCACGCGTGACCTGCAGGGAGGTATTTCGTTGTGGAAACCTGTCTACCTGCATCGAACTGGGATCCAGTGGTCACATGTACAGAACTGCACTATAGTGTAAACTACTGTTCGTCACGGCCGCTCTACGTCCGGCAATCTGTGCAATGAGAGATATGACCTTTATATGACAGCCGCAGAAATATATCCCGTGGAGCAGGTCAGCAAATCACCTAACATACCGTTACGTTTTTACTGATGCCACTTAGTCTGATCTTCACCTCCACCTGGTACGTAATTTGTACCGTGAGCAGCTGCGTACCCGCTTCACTGAAGAAATACATGGTGGTTGGGCAGAGTCCCGCAGAAGACTCTGACTTGACAACAAGATTCTGTATTGAAAAGGAAGCGTGGGATGGTGCGATGGAGGTAGGGAGTAGGTAATATGGGTTTAGTCTACAGTGTGATGTATCGCATACTGTGGCTGAACCCCCGGTGACGAACAAATTCGAATGTTCCACAAGCGTTGATCAGTCACCAGTATAGGTCTCGCTTGAGGTATTCCAAAACACACCCTACGAACGTCACTCAATTGAATCTGAAAATGAACTAAATAGCCACCAGTACACTACGAAAGTCACACAATCAAATCTGAAACTGGATCGAACGGCCCCCAATACACCCTTCGAAAGTCACGCAATCGAATCTGAAAATGGATTAAACGGCCCTCAGTACATCCTGCAAAAGTTACTTAATCTAACCTAAAAATGAATGTAATGGCCCCCAGTAGTCACTCAATCGAATATGAAAATGGACTAAATGACCTCCAATACACCCTGCGAAGGTCACTCAATCGAATCTGAAAATGGAATAAATGGCCCCCAGTACATGCTACGAAAGTCACTCAATCGAATCTGAAAATGGACTGCATGGCCCCTGGTACACCCTACGAAGGTCACTCAATCGAATCTGAAACTGGATTAAATGGCACCAGTACATGCTACGAAAGTCAATCAATTGAATATGAAAAGGGGTTATATGGTCCCCAGTACACCCTGTATTACAATGTAGCTATCTGACAAACCTACTCTTAAACTACTTTGTACGAAGCCCTTCCCTCCCTCCATTACTGTGATCAGGTGTACCTTCCGTGTGCGTACTCTTTTGGGAGGTGAATCCATTCTCGGTCTCAATATCAGAGTTCGTTCCCAAGTCTTTGGCACAGTTTCGTTTGCCTTCATGTTCCCAGATTCAGAACTTCCTAACTGTACATGTGAGGTTGTTTCCCTTTAGAATTTGAATAAGTTTTAATTATATAAAAATGTTGCCCCTAAAAAATCAGCCATCTTGAAGGAGGAGCCGTTAACCACAAACGTTTCTGATGAATTCTCACTTCATATAACATTTACTCCGAATTTGCACACGCACTCACCTTCGCTCGTGCAGCATCTAATTGGACAGAGAGCGGTTCCTTGTTGTTGACGAAATGCAGCCTGCCATCCGCTCGCAGCACCTTGTTCTACAGATTTAATATTGAATAACGATCCTCATACACGTAAGTATATGATTCACATGTATGAAGATTGCAATCGTCCCCGTGAATACAGTATGTACTAAATCATCCATAATCGTATTAATATGCTGTTATTTGTGTATGTTAGGTATTTGACGTGAAGCGCACTGACACATCTGAGACTATTGATGCACTACGTCTACGATACCAGATCTGAGGTTGGCCGACCGTACTAAGGCGAAGGTATGCGATACATATATGGAACGAATACCGCAGCGATTACGGATCGACATGCCGAGATAAGCAGTAGTGAACCCCCAATTTCTACATGTTCAAATCAGACAGAGCCAAAACAACAGTCTTCCTCTGCAGTAGAAGCTGGCATCTGGAGAAATAGCACATGCGCCACTCTGCAGATAAAAAAAAAATCTACAAGCTCGCCCAGATTTTAAGACGCTCTTTCATTCACTGCTTTGTACTGCTTCTACGACTACATACCTGTCTCGCACACAATTCGATGCCTTTCACTCTGCTAGGTACATCTGACTCGATTTGAATGGTCACTTTGATGTCCTGCAGAGCGGGTACACAGTGGCAGCCAGTGTTGGATTCTAAAAAGCCAGCAATATACAGCACTTTACGACTTAATTACACGATCTTCTAAAATAAAGTGCAGGGATATAATGCTAAAGACGTTTCTGATTCATGAAGTTAGTTGAAGTGTATGAGTGGCACCCTCTAAAGAAAAGTGTATATGACAATCTAGTGTAGTTCCCTCTCACCTTTAAACTTGAAGCATTAGAATGTCGAATGTCAATAACAAACCCAAGTATTGGCACCGGCAAAAGCCCAATTCTGCAATGCTGAGTAGTAATTACTGCCATACTAGGGCATAGAGTTTGGGCTAAAAGGTTTTGAGCAGTACCTCTTTTGTGTGGTACACGGCTTTGTCGAGCTCTGCCTTAACCGACATGGTACCCCTGCGAAATAGTCTTTTCTTCACGTGAGATATCGGCCGGAGTTCGGGACTTGACAAGTAAAGTGTTTGCTTCTGAATTTCCCTCAAACTGGCAATGACCTGAAAAGGTGTCCGAATGTACAGAAGTGATTTTTATATATATCTTTGGTATTAAAGAAGTCCGGTGCCTGGGCGTGTTTGTGGATGAACATGTGTAACGATGCGTATATCGGGGCTAGAGCAGTGCAGCCTTCGCTTGTAACATGCTAACTCTTTTGTTGACCTGGCGATGCGATACGAAAATGTTCTTCTTGAGGTGCAAACTGAAATGTATATTTTGTAAACACGGTACCCATTCGTATGTAATGTTATTTTCCTGGAACGAAAAGTGACAGTTTTATTTTTGCTTTTTCTGCAGGCACTCGCAACGATTCGAGATATAATACACATATACAAGCATGATATTATCCGAAACTTGGCAGGGATGTTTCTGCTACTAACCCGATTTGATCTGCGAAAACAGAGATTCAAAGAAGGTACTTTGACTTCCAGAGTTTCGTTTCCATATCAGTGAATTCAGTTTTCGTTTCGGTGCTAGATTATATAGGGAATAAAATGAACAAGACGTTTCTCCGTGTATCACGCCATCTGAGCACCCATTATGACAGGACCCGTTCAAAAATTACTCTGCTTGCGTCAACTAGCAAGGGTCCTAAGTCTCTAGAAGGTGTAATGCATAACTTCAGCAGCCGAGTAGAATAATGCAGTATTTCGAAAACTGCATGTACTTTCAAGAAAGAATCTGTATAGAACAGACTATCTCTTCAGGTACTAATGCTAAGAGTCGATATCAATCGAGCTCGTTCGTAAGGTTGCTAGTAGCCACATGCTATATATGTCCATGCGAAGGCTATATCAAATCACGTATAAAATCCTAAGCAGCATGTGACGGCTATCAGGTGTATATTACACTATCAGCGAGTCCAACACAAAATCGTACAAAAAGGAAAAACAACATCTCTATCCAAAAATCACTTAAAACTACCACAATCGACTGTTTGATTTATCTGCAGCATGTGTACCCATCGGCCACCCTTGCAAAAACTCACCTCTCCGGTAGCTGATTGGTAGTATTGCCCGACCACCGCCCATTGTATACACGCTTGGTTTTCGAAAACAAGCGACGGGGGCAGTTTGTTCATAGGGATGTGGAACGAGAAAGGAAAGGAATGGGTCCTGGCTGCAACATAAAAGCGAACTTGTACATCAGTTTATTTATTCGATTTACGAGAACA
>LUCW03000682.1:40000-47500 GCA_001586965.3 Sphaeroforma sirkka
CCGTCACCAAAAGCTAAAACTAAATCTGACTGTCTGAGCAGTATCGGCCTGATGCCCCGATCACATTAAATTAGGGCAAGTCCGCATGCTATGTACCGGTCCTATCGTCAGTAGTTCAGCCCATGCCCCTTGGCCCCTCGCACACTGTCCTTCAGGCTCTCAACCTTTACGGCTTATTTAGGCTTCAGCCCTCAGAGTCTGAGACTCTGCTGGGCTGGGGCCCCTGGGCTCTCACTCTGGCGGTTTGGACTTTGGCCTCCCTTGTGTGTGTTTCACTGTTTCGAGAGCAGGAGTGAATTCAACAACTCAGTCTGAGCATTTCGATTTGCGAGCAACTCACATTTGATAAAGATTTTTGAATGGCCAATGGTAACACGGCATATCATGTATTTCAAAAAGAACAATTTTATTTTTAGAAATAACAATAATACTTTTATCGAGAGTTATAGAATTGATGGTCAAACAATGATTCGATCAGGAATCAGGACTCTTGAATCTTGAATCCTGATCCAATCATTTCAAGTTGCAGTGCTTCTGACTTGACTTCTGTGATTGGCCTGTGTTGCCTCATGCCTGTTGCCACTGCTGGCTATTGACCTGATGTCCTCAGTCCTGTTGAGGACTGAGGCTGTTGGGCGTTCGCCTGAATGGCCTCTCTCTTGCAAATAACAAACTGCAATCTCTGGGAGGATCGCCTCTACGACAGTATGACTGTCTATGTATTTATTAATTATTTCAATTCTCATGGAGAGGGCTGAGACTTGAGAGTGTCCCCCGCCCCTGAGTCCCGGGCATACATAGAGACCCAAAGAGTGAACCAGACTCCCAGCCACCCAGGACCAGGACAGTCAGTGTCAGAGAGGTCCAATTTACCACCACCATTTGATCGTAGAAAGAGCGTCAGTCCCGTCAGTGTGAGATAGAGCTTGCTCCGGAATACCTATATATGGGGGTGAGAGCTCCCTTACATATCACGAATGCACCTCACCTGGAGCCTGCACATACACTATACGTATATATAGCAAATGAATACATATATATATCGCCAGCAAAATATGCTAGCAAGAGTACTACGACACTATCCACATACAACAAACTCTATACTTAAACCACTTTCCGGTTCTATAAGAATACGCACCATGTCAAAGGACTCTTATCAGAACGTATATTCGTTCACACACAAGAGCATCGATGGTGATGAAATCCCTATGGAAACATACAAGGGAAAGGTCATCGTTGCCGTTAACGTGGCGAGCGAATGAGGTTTGACCAAGGCGAATTATACCCAGCTGGAAGCTCTGGATCAACAATACCGTGATAAGGGGTTGGAGATCCTCGCTTTCCCTTGCAACCAGTTTGGTAAGTATACATGTCTGCTTGACAATCACGTGGGCAGTTTGTGTTCTAATTTTATTACGCGTACTACAATATACAGAAACATAACGTTCATATAGAAAACCCGAATTAAACTGTGAACCTCGAGCATATAAGTGTATATACATGATATATTTAACAAGAATATATATATATATATATATATATATATATATATATATATATATATATATATATATATATGTATGTATGTATATATATATATGATGTGTGTGTGTTTGTGTGTGTGCATGTATGCCTATGAGTATGTATGGATATACACATGCATGTACATATATTTTCTTTTCATATTTGTGGATACATATGTGTATATGTATATATTATACATATACATATATATATATATATATATATATATATATATATATATATGCCATATATATAAATTTATCCCTCTATCTCTATAGTTACACATACACATACATATGCTTTTGATTATATATATATATATATATACAGTATATATATGTGTGTGTGCGTGTGTGTGCGTGTATGTGTGTGTGTATGTTTTTACACATATATATATATCACAATGCGCGCTTTGTCCATCAACACATTATTTCTTCATATGTGCTTTTATATGTATATATATATATATATAACATGTGTGTGTATTTTGTGTGTATGCATACATAGACATATATACGTTTTATATATATATATATATATATATATATATATATGTGTGTGTGTGTGTGTGTGTGTGTGTATACATGTATGTATTTATTTAATGATGTATCTAGGTATATGTACATAATTTATGCGTATGTTTATGCGTATATATATATATGTATATTCGATTAATTGTTGAATTTTCTTGAAACATGTAGTTCTGCATAGCTGTAATCATCCCTATAGAAAGATTCAGATTCATTATATCAGTCGTACCTCTGCAATTACAATCATCGTTCCCTTCGTACCTTATACGTGTTTGTCTGCGCGCTTTCACCAAGCATAGTTTTGTGTGTATTCTTCTCTATTCGTTGCGTGCGCTGCAGAAAAAGGCTGTCTTTAAATGCTTTCTGTGCACAACGTGTGTCATATCGATGTGTAGAACAACGAGGTGAACATGCCTCTTACGGTGTGAGTCGTATGCGGATCGTATGTTGATGCGAACAAATATGTGCTATTGCCACTTACGTAGATTGCAATTAAGATATGTGGAGAGAGGATAATATGTACATTTCTCTTGACCCTACAGGTGGGCAAGAACCGGGATCGGATGCAGACATCAAGAAATTTGCCAGCAAATTTAATGTCAAGTTCCAGCTGTTCTCAAAGATCGATGTGAACGGAAGTTCTGCGGATCCGATGTGGGATTACATGAAGTCTCAGAAATCTGGCATTTTCGGGTTGAAGTCTATCAAATGGTGTGTTCGCTTCTTTATTGAGATTTTGTACTTTGTAATGTTTACTTGATCTGAATACAATGATAGAGGTAAAGAATGCCTTTCATCATTTCATTCTCGTTACTTTGGTATCTGGCATACGAGATATGAACCATGCTTTCGAAAAAATTGCACATGTGCAGGAACTTTACAAAATTTTTGATCGACAGAGACGGCAAAGTCGTCAAGAGATTTGGTCCCAAAGATGATCCGAACTCCATGGTCCCGGATATTGAAAAGTATCTATAAAGAGAGGGCCACCTCATGTCCGACATAAGTGCTAGTGGATGTTTACTAAGGCTTCCTAGTCCTAGTTTTATGTTGTCGTTATATGAGAAATACTTGATCAAATACTGAGGTATCGACATACCTAGCAATATACTTAACTACTCTTCTCTACCTCTCTCGGCATACATTTATGACGACCTCCGTTCATTGAAATCAAGATCCACACGGATCGTGAATCGGTAGTCTGACAACCCACGGGAGCCCCACTCACAGTGCGCATGATATTCGTCCATGCCCACTAATGTTGTGGTACTCCGTCCGAGATAATACGCTTATCAATCCTTAGACACCTTCACTCGACACCAACTGGCACTGTATAGCAATATATACATGTTGTTATTGGTAACTTTAGTATCATCCGTACGTTGGCTAGCAGCGAGCGACTGCATCCGCCCGGCTGCCTGTCAACATATGGTTGTGTACTCAATGTCGATGTGTAGATAATTTTGGAGTCTCGTAGTCTCAATATGATTATACATAATTTAAAAAATGTGCATGATTATGCTTGCTTAGTCAGAGGTGCAGAGTTCGGAGCATTGCTTTGTATGAAGAATATACCATATAAATAAATCTATCAATCAACAACAGATTGTTCACTTTCTGTGGTTTTTTAAATGTGTGAAGTAGTCGCAATCCGTGTATCTGATTGGTATTTTCTTTGTATTTTGCGGTGACATCGATCCAAAATGTTCCATAATCTAGAATATGTCCGTAGTACTTTAGGAAGGTCTGGGTGGACTGTGCGAAGCTTAAAGGGAAAGTCTTCTGAGTCGAAAAACCGTTGCAAAACCACCAAAAAAAAGGTCTTTTGTCTCATTTTATATGCACCTATAAGGTAAAATTGTCCGGTTCTGCGTTCGCGTTTGTGGCACTGGGACTGCGTCACTGGCCCTCAGCACTCATGATGAGGGTGTGTCTTGAGGCCCCGTGTACAAATGCAGTACAAAATGTAGCTAGTGTATCTATAATCTATATGGATATTCGAAAGCAGTCGGGTTGTATTTTTGCTATGTTGGCCAGTGCCTTGTTGACTTTTGTTGTTGCTGTCCTCGCTACTTTTGGTCTCGCATCCAAAGCATGTTAAGGTACCAACCGACATATGAGGCGGAATACTAGTCAGTCGCCACGCAAATGATACTTTACGTCATCCAGAGCAATACATTGCCAATTCGAATGGATCAGTATCCACTTCCTATACACCTACTACATTTACCAAATCAGTCTGACTAAAGGCTGTTGTGAGTGATTGTCCGGAAAAGCAGGATTGAAGTACGAGAAACATTTCGTTGATGTCTGTTGGTTTTTGAATGTTTTCTGCATTGTAGGCGTTCTATTTCCCGCTCTAGGTTTATAGCCTAGCTCAATCACTCATATTTGTCAATTTAGAGGGGTGTACATATTTCTACTGTTTCGGCCCCTCTGATTTGGAAACACACTTTTGTGCGTACATACTTGACTGGCATTTGAATTTATGCAAAACGGACAGAACTATCTATATGGTTATACACTCGAAATCATAACTATTTGGATACGAGTATACATATTTACATCTATAGGGTTTGATTCGAGACTTCAGTCTAAATATTGTCCATCATTCGTTTATATTTCAATATCACATACTATCTCTCTTGTATAGTTGCATCTGCAAATTTTATGCATGTGTCTATAAATATTGCACTCATATCGATGTAGGTTTGCTCAGATTTTTATAGTATCTGTATCAAAAGTGTTCTCCGGTAAAGTTGAACTCTTTCTAACCTGTGTACCTGGTGACCTAGTCAAAAGACTGTGCGACCTGCTTCAACACAGACTATGATTGCCTTAGGAGGTGCAGCGGTGTATTAAAACATAGGATGCCACCCGAGTATTTTACAAGAATTTTGGCTAGCACATTTAGACCTGCCCTTTTATTTATAGTACGAAAATATATTATCAGTTTCACTCCAAAAGAAATATCAATGGTACATTTTGTAAGTTTCATCTCGATATCCGTTACGTTCCAAGGCTACGTAAGTCTGATTTCGGATGACTTGGGGTTCTTGTCAAATGCTACCGAGTTGCTGATGATTGCTCTTTAATTTGAACTTACGCTGAATTTGCTGCAATTTGGTCTCGAACGGTACCAAACATGCCTACCATACCGCCTAACTGGATGTGCTCCGACGTCCCTGACGCCAGTCTATATCTGTACAGACATTTTTGTGTCGATTTACGGTGTTAAATATCAGATAATTAACCTTGAGCAGATACATATATAAAAAAGCCCTTAAATAAGTATCACACAGCTCATATCTTCATAAATGTCTACGCAAATCATGGATGTGATGTGCTTTCATGAAAATACAGATTAGGCGTCGCAAGTATGTACATTTTCACATATCAACGAATAAGGCCGTAATAGATGACCGTATTTATGTTCTACATACAAGTTCACACAAACCCAAGCACATAGAAATTTTGACGTTTCAATTGGTAATTGCAAATACATCCTGAACCTGTGCAATTCGCGCAGTTGTGAGCATGGGTGTAAACTAGCGAATGTCAGGATCTATTGACAAAGTCTAATTTCACGTGCGTTGCAGCTATTGGATATAGATATATACATACTCTAAGAGGGCCAGCTCGTCCATAACGTACGCCTTCGATTCCGCAGGCAATTCCAAATTAAGCGTGAACATGTGCACCTCACGTATGATATCTGTGAGTGCCAGGCCCTTCAGGTCTTTGAGCGTTTTGATTTGATTGTAAGCTGAGCGGTATTCGTCGGTCAATAGCCAATTCATGATATTGGTGATGTCAGATGGTAGTGGTTGACCTGTGGTGAGATACACGGCATCTCCATCGACCACATCGTGCGACATAGCGGCGGCCTGTGAGTGGAGTGTGCGGTGTGTATCACAATGAGCGTTTGTGAGCTTGTGAAGTGAAAGTCTTTTACGGATTTGGACGGATGTTCATGTTAGATATGTATACATAAATATACATATTATGGTCATATACTAACTCGAAAGAATTTTTTAAACATTCCAGGATATGTATTGGTTGCTCGATGAAGTTGTGATGTAGCTTAGACGTCAATCGGGTTGGATTAGTTTATCTACGTCAGTTTCGTCCCGTTTCAATCTCGATGAGACATGTACGATAAAAAAGGACGCTGTTAGCAACCGGCGGTCACGTATCTTTGCAAGTTTCAAGACAACATATACGCTTCCATGAGTAAACATGTTTATATACACCCCGGCGTCAATGGTGTGATTGAGATATGCTCTCACACAGTACCCAAATTAATTCCGCTGAATCCATACGTAAACAAATCTGCATTATTACAAATACATTGAACAAGAACATCAGCAGTGAAGACTTACCCGATGGTATAGCAACACGGCACTGGCAAACTAAACACTTTATGACTGTACAGCTTCAAGTGTCGTTGTACATCCTTAATCTCGTGAACAAATACCCGTGTCGAAAACTACACCACACATACATCATATCAGAGCAATTACGATGCTATACATGAAATACCTACCTGCAAAACATTGAGAACCTTCCTCATATCTCCATTTGCTAAGTTCAGCAACGCCTTGTGACCGTCTGGTGTGAGGTTTACCCTGCAAAGATACAAGGCGAAGCAATATATCAATATATGATTGAAAGTGGATCGAGAGCGAAGGAACCATTCGCTATGCACGAGATTCCAAAGTGGTGTGCATTCATTACACTTACGACCCTTTGATGTAAGCGAAATTATTCGCAGAGACCATGCATTTGGTGGGCAGTAATACAATACAAGTCACTCGTAGCTCTACTGCAAATTGAAATACTTGCACCTCAAGGGCACTACAAAAAACTAACTAGATAGTTCGGACTGAGGTTACACTAAATACAGTTTACTCCGCAAGTCACGTTGCACCCAGAGTGCGTTCGCGTTCGCGTTGACCAAATGTGATAATTTTTCCTATAAATATATCATATATATATATATAAATATATATATATATACATATGGCATACTTCTTACAGATCTGGACGTGGCGACAATACAAGTAAATACTCAATGGGGTTGCTAATCTCGTGCACATACAAGATACAGTCCTCTGCTAAGATACTAGTGTTATGAACCGCAAATTCACGCGCACACATGGCATGCCTCTTTGGTGCGCATACGAATTCGCTAAATTCATTTCACAAGCATTAAAATATACAGCTCGGATGCGACTGGCTCCTTCAATCGAGACTCTCCACATACACACATGACATAGACTCCTGACGCGGAATTAGTTTCATACTGGATCAACCTCGTGTTCACATCACAAACGTCTTCGATACGATCACGACTCTCAATATGAACATATATCAAATACACCGCAAACATGCACCACTGTCGATATATCGACTCACGGCGACTTTCACACACAAAATGCATACT
>LUCW03000682.1:55000-62500 GCA_001586965.3 Sphaeroforma sirkka
GTGTGTGTCTGTGTGCGTGAGTGTGCTTAGGTATATATATATATATATGTGTGTGTGTGTGTATGTAATGTATGTATATCTGGATATTTATGGTATGTACATGCTCAGGTATTTACCTTCTCTGGCGACTCTTATTGTGCTACACTGTAGCCATCGCCGCAGAAAGGAACAAAAAGGATCATCTTCGAAAGAGCGAAGTAGGAAGCACAGAGCTAGATCGAAATCGAAATATGGACACAAAACAAAGAGTGACAAGAAGGAACATAAATCGAAACGTAAGAAAGCCAAAGTCGCGAAAGCGAAAAGTAAGCCTGTAGAGATCAGTGCAGTGGTATTCGATTGGATGAAAAAGAGCCCTCGCAACGAAAAAGACACACCAGACACATTAGCACAGTTGTCAGGTGAGTTTCTCGCAGCAAGGCGTATGGTCTCTTTTATCAACTTGCTCCGCTCAGATTGGCTGAGAATCGTCGAGTGCGTCGGATCTGCATTAGCTCTGTATGTGGAGGATGGGAATGGAATCTATCACATACCCGAGGCAGCTACCAATATTTGTCTTTGTATGGAGAGTAGAGTATCATTTTTTGAGATTAGCTCCTTGTCTTCGGGGTAATATTGGTCATTACTTATGAATTTTGTGTTTGGAATTGGATTCTGGCTGGGCTCATGTATTGTGCAAGTGCTAATTATATGAGAATGTAAATCTCTTCTCATTGTGATAACAGGAAATCGATTTGCTGAGAAATACAAGCAAGACTTGGCACCTCAGGACGAGAAACTTGTTCAGGCGAGGAAGACTGCAGCTCCGATGACCAAAGAAATGGTAGTGTTCGCGTGGATGTGGTACCATCTAGGCTGTGCTCGTGTTCAACTTATACATCCTTCTATATGTGCGCCACTAAACGTCGCAAGCGTAAAATTTAACAAATGATGCGACTTCGGGTATTCTTCTCGCAGCACGAGGATCTAGCAAGTCGGATGGTGAGAGCTTTCGATTCAGAATCCGGCCGTGTAAGGTATGTTCATTTATTGGATGCGAGTTTTGGATCTCGCTCTCGCCCTGAGCAAGTCTGGTTTGCTGATGTGCATTTTAAAGCGGACTGTGTGTTATACTACGCCCAGTATTGACTCTGACTAGTCACACTGGAGTATGTACTCCCATTAAGTGCTTCGAAGCTCAATTTTGGCCGACTGAAGTCTTTTCCATTTGCGTTGCGGACGGGTCAATCTGCATAGAATCGAATCAAATGGCTCAATCGTATTTATCGACAATTGCTGTTGTGGTTAGGCTTATGCGAGCTGATGGAGAGATTGTCGAAGAAATTGTATCCAAGGACGAACAGCGACGGATAAACCGAGCCGCTACGTTTGGTGTGTATATTGTTTTTAGAAGCAGTCCTTGGTCTTGAATATTGACCCCTTGACACATTGCATGCGTGTCATCTTTATCACGATTTACCATCTGTCGCTCACCGGAGTCACTGTTTCGTCTAATTTCTTTAGGAGATGGGTATCTGTACCAGAAGCACGCACACAGTGGAGTGTGAACGACAATACTTGATCTAGCCGTGTGGTGCCACCTCAATACCGTTCATCGTTTCGTACTACGGGGCTATTCGAACACTCAACTTCAGTGTTTCTTAGGAATTCTCGGACTGTGTGCGATCAAAACAACACGGTGGCCGTAAATATTTTCTACCTCGCTTCTCTGTGGCACTTATTGTTGGCTTTACGGTAGTCCATCGCCCATAGAAATATGTGCCGGTTTTAGAAGTGCATGTTTGTTGTCGGTATACACTTCAGCTTTGTAGCTATTCTAGTTGGTCCGATACACAACATGGTATATAGCGCTGATCGGAATCCAGCTGTAAAGTAGCTGTATGCTAATCTGGATGCGCGCTTATAGCAGCACCATAGAACGTTGGTATCTGGCGTCGTAACATCAATACGTAGTCGGTAGGGCTTTTGCTTGGCATTTGCACGAATCCTTTGCGACTATGTGTACCTGAATTAACCTACTCCAACCTTGGGACAAATTCTTTCAATTGGACAGTGGCATGTTCATAGTATTAGAGAAGGCCTACTCTTCCAGCATATGTAAATCTGCGCTGAGTTCGTGGCTGTTTCACTTGTACGGCACCATCAACACACCTCGGTGTTCTGCGACGGGAAGCTTATAGTCCATTGATTTTTGCAGAAACAAAGAAAGCGGATCTCTGCGTACGAAATACGAAATGCTTGATTACTAAAGGTAACATCTGAGATATCCGAGGAACAATCAGAACGGCTCGAATCAGAACGAGCCGAGGGCTCGCAAGTGAATGAAAGCTATGTCCAATGCAGGATAAGGATGCATATGCGTAATTAAAAGCATTGCAATCGATATGCAAGCAGGCACCAAAAAACGAAATCGACAAACATACCCTCGGTTAATGGTGCAAAGAAAATGCAATTTGGAATCAGGGAAAACGGTTACAAAAATGCCCGAAAAAGTATTTGGAAATCAGATCGGAATTAGGCGTATCATGTATACTGAGCGAGTTCACGACCTGCTCCATAAAGTCTTCAAGTTGGTGCTGCGATTTGATTACGTACTTGAGGCTAGATCACAAGCGAACATGTATTAAGCACCCTGATTGGAGTCGTGTAGTTTGCATATGTATGCTCAGCTTGGTCGCACCGTGGGGTGGCAATTCTGCTTTGCGTTACACTTTCCCCGTTCCTACCAACGATTTAGGCATTTCAAAGCATTTTTTTGCATTTTTTTTGTATTGCAATTGTACCAAAAACCCCCAATAGCACATCATAAAGAATGCTCCCGTCAATGAAGATTTCCGATATCAGTCTATTTTTTATTTGCAGTGCCGCTGCTCAACATATCCAATGTTCGCTACATAATGCGAATGCCAACTTCTCCTTCGAGACATCGGCACTGTAGTGAACACTTCCTACTTGACAGATGTTTGTGACTTCTTTCTCCGTCTACTTTGCTTCCTGTCCACTTTTTTTCAACATTGCCAGATACTTCGTTGTAGACTGCGATTATAGTAAGATATAAAAGACGTATTAAAAAGTGGTAGTATGGTATTGAAGGAGTGTAAAAAGGGAAGGTATGAGGGCGTTCACAGTTTGGATTTGTGGATCTGGACTGATACGCTCAAGTAGTGTGTTGACCCGTCGTTGCCGTAAACGGAGTCCGATATAAGGACGGTGCATGCCTCTGATTTAGTGAAGCAACCATACACTACTTCATCACGAAATCTACTGGAATTTGTGATAGGTGCTGGCTGTGCTAATCTGAGATCCTAAATGTGATTCACCATTAAACCAAATGCCAACATCATCTGCGCTTATACGAATAAACATACCCTCAAAAGTGCCTTCGTGTTCACTTCGGAATTCGACATCTCGCTACTGAGAAAATTGAGTATTTTCTCGAAGTCGCCTTTCATGAGACGCTCTGTAAGTTGACGACACGCATTGATTTTGAGTTCACAGCTTTGCGGCAAAATATACGGTAACAAGCGACTAGCTTGATAAATTATCACACCCACGCTATTGTTTTTGCCCATGTGTCAAATTAAGCGACCATATCCTTAGTTCAAACCCTTACTAGTGCATGGCTGGCGTGTGGAAACGAAGTATTCGCTTTGACTCGTACTTGCCTACATTGTTACCATAGTACGCACACGATATCACCATAATTGAGTAGTTGCGCGAACATTTTATGCACCTTATACAATATTTAAATATATGTAAGTAAGATTAATCAATTGAATACCAAGATATAGTTCAAGAAGTCCGCACATCATTCCTATGTACTAAAAGTTCGATAGTAGAGGCCACCTGTATATCTATGAAAAACGTTACACTGAATTCGCATGCCAGCACATATACACGTGCGCTCACTGAGCGCGGAGTGCTTCCAACCACGCAAACTTACTTTTGTTTGATATGATTATACTTAAGGCTATGGCCTGTATCACGGTGTAGCCTTCCAAAAGAAAACAGTCCCACAAACGGATCACCACGCCAAACGGAAGCTGTCAGAGTTACATGGATTACAAAATGACTGATGAACACTTGGAAGTAATCTTAAATACAGAATGTTTGGTGAAATGCGCCTGAACTACGATTGTGCTAAAACTGAAAAGTAATAATTATGGCAGGAGCATGGAATCGTCTACATGAGCAGGCGTCCTAACCGTGCCAACAAAATCCAGTATAGAACGTGCGCTTTCTAGTTACACAAAACAAATTATGAACCAGCTGAGCTCGCAGTTAAATTCAAAATATAAAATATATCACTACATATCGCATGTAGTGCACAATCCGAATTGAATAATTGAAGATAGACAATCAACGATCACACACGGCAATTGATAGACGCACGGTCAGGATCACACTGTTACCTTGTCTAGGAAACACTGCAAGAACCACTTGCTCGCATACGCGGATGTCATCACATTTTGCGATTCCTAATTGTGATGGTATAGAACATTTGTAAGTCGTAGCAAGAGATATACAAGTACATCCCCGAAATGGCTGTAACTGAGCTACACAGTTGATACCTACGAGCTCCACTTCTCCGCTCAAGGAACAACAAGATATACAGAAGAACTTGCAAAACTTATGGCTGGTATATGATGGAGGCCCGATACTGCAATTTTGTATCTTCGGTGTCCGAATAACTAGTGTACCAGAATTAAAAGCCTACTGCACAGAAGCATTTGTATGAATTAAAAGCTTGTTAAATATTTGATATGTAGTAACAATTCCGAAGGACTGAAGTTATATATATATATATATATATATACATATATATATATATATATATATATATATATATATATATAAATGTGTTTATATATATATTATTGTTATATATATATATATATATATATATATATATATATATATATATATATATATATATATATATATATATATATATATATATATATATATATATATATATATATATGCACATGCATATATGCATAACATTATTATATAAAATATATATGCATATATCTCTCTATATTATAATAATATTGTTGATGATTATGTAATATATATATATATATGTATATATATACATGTATACATAATAATAATATGTAATATAATAATATATATATAATAATACAGTATATATATGTAATAATATAATGATGATATTGATGATGATTGATGATGATGTTGTTGTACAATGATGATGTTGTTGATGATGACGTAATATGTATGTATACGTATGTATGTGTTGATAATGCATATGATGATTACATATGATGCATAATGTTGTATATATATATGATATTATTATAATATATAACGATTAATAACCATTAATAACATTAATTATATATATGTAGCCAATATATTAATATATATGTATATATAATATATATGATGTATACATATATATATATGTAATGTATATATATATATAATAACAATAATAATAATATGCAATAACAATATATGATATGCAACATGTATATTAATAATAACAATATATATTTATACTAGCATAATATGTTATATATATGCAATAATAATATAACAGCAATAATAATATATATGTATATAATATCATAATGCCGTAATAAATACATTAAATATGTAATAATAGCCAATAGCCAATATTGCGCAATATATAATATAACGGCATATATCATATATATAATATATACATAACCATATTATTGCATATATATATATGCACGTATATGTATATATATACATATAATAATATCTAATAATATGATATTGATTATATTAATTGATGATTGATGACATGATGATGATGACGATGCGCGTGATGAACGTGCGTTGATTGAACATTGTTGCGCATATATATATATATATATATATAATATATATATATATATTATATATGTACATACGCATGATATTGTGACGTGCGCGATGCACGCGCGCATGTATGTGTAATGTATGCATGCGCGTATATATGCAATATATATATATATATATATATATATATATATATATATATATTCATGATGATTGATGATGATATTGATTGATGATGATGATGATGATGATGATGTTATTGCGATGATGTGCGTATTGTTGCATTGTTGCATAAACATATATATATATATAAATGTGTTTGTATATATATATACATTATGATGATGATGATGATGATGATGATGATGATGTTGATACATGTATATATATATATATATATATATACATAATGCATATATATATCATATATATAATGTATAATATACAATATATATAATATATAATATTGATGATACATTGATTGTGATGACATGATGATGATATTATATGTATAAATGTATGTATGTAGCCATACATATGTATGTAATATTGCATGTATAATAGCTATATATATATAATATATATATAATATATATATATATATATATAATATATATATTATATATAATAAGCATATAATATAATAATATATTATTATAATACATATATATACAATGTATACAATACAATATATATATATATATATATATAATATATATATATATATATATATATATATATCCACGCAATATGTACCAATATAATATGTATGTATAATATGTATATATATATATATATATATATATATATATATATATATATATATATATATATATATATATATATATATATATATATATATATATTATATATATATATTATATGTATTTATATATGCACGTAAACGAATCATTAATCGTGATGGATAGATACGAAAAGGTGGGCGGGAAGACTGTACAAGCCGCCAAACCTTGTAGATTACAGTTATAGCTACACAGGCAAGGCATATGTAGAGACACACTCCCGTTTGACGCAACGGTTATAATGCGAAAGTAAAATAACACTCGATACTTACAAAATGATGCCATAATTTAGGTTCCAGCCCCTGTAGATATTCCTCGAACAACGCCCACTGCTCTATGAGTCTCGGGAAGCCTTTAAACGAGAGAAAAAGGGTCACAAAGTGGTTAGGAGATCAGCAATCGCGGGGAATATTTTTTAAGAAAAAAAAAATTTTCACGCACCCTGCAAGTGACGCTCACTAGATTTATGTATGAGAGAGAAACATAAAGTGTATACACGCGAGCTCAAAAACTGGCTCACGATTTCCATAAAAATTACATTCCTCAATAGACCTCTGGCGTCTAGTGTAGCTCGCGTGTTCCCGTAATGTATACAATACATTTGTGTGATTACCGGAAGTAAGTGCGGCAATGAAACGGCAACTTATTTGTGTCAAAGCAAGCGAAGAGCAATAGAAATATCCGGCATCGATATAAATTAGTATACTGTGAGCTGCATGGCATTGTGCATCACAAATTAAGGTGCAGGCAAAACGGGCACACATGGCTCACTACAGTAAAATGTCGTGATCTCGAACATTTGTCCACCTTTGCAGAGAAGAAACCTGACCTGATACCCCGTTTTTCACAAATCTCGCATCTATTTGGAAGCAATGTCTGC
>LUCW03000683.1:2500-27500 GCA_001586965.3 Sphaeroforma sirkka
AACCACCGCTTCTCTATTCACTGCCTATCACTGTACATACTGACTCACTAGCTGCTCCATTAACTGCCTATCACAGTACATACTGACCCACTGCCCCTATTCACTGCCAATCACAGTGCATACTGAACTACTGCCCCCATTCACTGCCAATCACAGAACATACTGAACCACTGCTTCTATTCACTGCGTATTACAATACATACTGAACCACTGCTTCTATTCACTGCCCATCACAGTACATACTGAACCACCGCTTCTATTCACTGCCTATCACTGTACATACTGACTCACTGCCTCCATTAACTGCCTATCACAGTACATACTGACCCACTGCCCCCATTCACTGCCAATCACAGTACATACTGAACTACTGCCCCCATTCACTGCCAATCACAGAACATACTGAACCACTGCTTCTATTCACTGCGTATTACAATACATACTGAACCACTGCTTCTATTCACTGCCCATCACAGTACATACTGAACCACCGCTTCTATTCACTGCCTATCACTGTACATACTGAACCACTGCTTCTATTCACTCTCTATCACAGTACATACTAAACCACCGCCCCCACTCACTGCCCATCACAGTACATGGTGCCACGAGGCTACGGGCGCATCTGCAACGTCTCCAGTGTGTGTGGCATGAATCCCACGCCTAACGAGGCCGTGTACGGAGCTACTAAGGTAAGACACGCACAGGCATGTACAACGAGTACATCTACAACACGCATGGATGACATTAGTTATGCCACACTCACACTTGTATGCATGATGTCATCATGTTCCGGGCTCCACTCTAGCACTAGTGTACTTAAGTATGAACAGAACCCTGTTTTCTTTTTAAGATTTGCCATATGAATAAGCCTTCGTTAAAGACCATCTTTTGGGCACCGAAGGTGTAGACTAGTATGGAAACATACACGTATACTACACACTTCTACCAATCTGTTATCCTGGCCCACATATGCAGGCGTACTTGAATTCGCTCGGTCAGTCGATCTCGTACGAACTGGTAGGTACCGGCGTTACCATGACAACCGTATGTCCAGGAGCGACCATAACCAATTTCACGAAGGCCGCCAATTGCGAAGACGCGCTTGTGTTCTCGGTAGGTGATCTTACTCAATCTTATTACGTTAGCTTTAAGAAGATACGGTACAATATGTGGTGTATGGTGCGTCTAAAATACAACCTGTACTGACTGTGCGTATAGATAGATCTGGTAGGTGATCGTACTCAATCTTAATGCGTTAACGTTATGAAGACACGGTACAGTATGCGGTGTATGGTGCATCCCAAGATACAACCTATGGGGAGACTGTGCGTATAGATAGATATGTGTATGTGTTAGCAGAAAGTTCGGTACATTCTATTTGTGTATAAATTAATATTAACGTATCTGTGGCGACCCACGCGGGTGTGGGATGTACGACAGTTTTGCAGTGCAAAACGTCGACCAATGGGAGGCGCTTCACCTCACAAGTGCGTTTAGTCGTCTCCTCGTAAGATCAGATCTCGGCGGGTTTGAAGTAAACACTGTCACTGAGTATATCCTATCATATCTAGCTTTCATATCTAGTTTTATATCTAATGAACCATATCTAGTTTTCATATCTAATGAATCATATCTAGTTTTCATATCTAATGATTCACATCTAGTGCGAATATGTATCTGCCTTTGAGAACGTACCGGAGGTGGGGCTTAGCTTGTACAAATGTGTCCTCCGATCAAAGTGGTTCAATGTCCATCCATAAACCGTCAGAGTTGCGAGGTGTCGCATTCAGGTCAACGTAGCGCCTGTTTATGCATTCTTGCGTGTCCGCTGTTTTTTCATTCGTTTATCTTTGCCTTGTTTTGATTTTTTTCTTTCTTTCTTTGATCTTTGCCTTGTCTTACTGCGGTGTTAGCGTTGAACATCGTGGTGAGTCTCGTAGTAGAAGCCTGGTGTCTACTTTGAGGGCTGTAGGTATCTGCGTTGAAGAAGTTAGCGTACGCTTCAGGGTCAAACTGCGATGATACATTTATTCCTTTCATCACATGGGAGACCCCACAAGGAAAAAACAGTGCAAGCACACTCACCCATATGACATATATCGTTATATATAGCTCACCTATAAGACATATATCGTTATATATAGCTCACTCATATGACATATATCGTTGTATATAGCTTACCCATATGACATATATCGTTATATTTTGCTCATCCATATGACATATATCGTTATATATAGCTCATCCATATAAGATATCTTTAAATCCAACTCACCCATATGACATATATCGTTGTATATAGCTCACTCATATGACATCTATCGTTGTATATAGCTCACTCATATGACATATATCGCTGTATAAAGCTCACTCATATGACATCTATCGTTATATATAGCTTACTCATATGACATATATCGCTATATATAGCCCACCCATATAAGATATCTTTATATCCAACTCACCCATATGACATATATCGTTGTATATAGCTCACTCATATGACATCTATCGTTGTATATAGCTCACTCATATGACATATATCGTTGTATATAGCTCACTTATATGACATCTATCGTTGTATATAGCTCACTCATATGACATATATTGTTATATATAGCTCACTCGTATGACATATATCGTTGTATATAGCTCGCTCATATGACATATATCGTTGTATATAGCTCCCTCATATGACATATATTGTTATATATAGCTCACTCGTATGACATATATCGTTGTATATAGCTCACCCATATGACATATATCTTTATATCCAACTCACCCATATGGCATATATCGTTCTATAAAGCTCACCCCATATGACATATTTTCATATCCAACTCACCCATATGACATATCGTTATATATAGCTCACCCATATGACATATATCTTTATATCCAGCTCACCCATATGACATATATCGTTATATCCAACTCACCCATATGACATATATCGTTATATCCAACTTACCCATACGACATATATCGTTTATTCAACTCACTCATATGACTTAAATCGTTATATCCAGCTCACCTTCGTGCCGCAGCTATGCTCTACATCGAAGTATATGGCCGAGACTTCCGTAAGAGCAGGTATGGCTTTACAAACAGTGTGTAGGTATGATATACGTTTACAAACAGTTTGTAGATATGATATAGGTTTACAGACAGTAGGTAGGTATACTCCCCTGCAACTGGATAGTACCAAAACTGGGCTAGTTTCCTCTTAATCGCGTACATGTGGGATGTCTCCATATTTCTCAATCAACTTTTGCGTATAACAGGCTACAGTTTCGCGCATCTACCCCAGCCACATACGAATGTGTTCATTTGTCCGCAGATAGCGTTAACATGCCGCGTGTGCCAGACGTCTGTGCTACTGTAGTGGACTCTGTTAGCGTTCAACATCACAATTGATACGCTTCCTTTCTACTAACACATCTACGTTTCTTTACTACTATCAGCTCTGAGGGGCGAGGTGATGGTGGTGGCCCCGACTTTATACCATGTGTTGTGTACGATGAGCGAGTCCGTACTGCCCATGTGGTTCACGCTGTGGATGAACTGTGTAGTGTTCAAACCGGCGCCCAGTCTGAGGGACATCAGGGACGGCCTCAAGAACGCCTTCTGGCGCACGCCCAAGGCAAAGGCTTTATTTATAGTTGTAGATAGAGTTCCGATGTATATGGAACACCCCTCGATTATCGGAGATTAGTATCATAAAGGCACTTTATTTGTCTAAATATTATTTAAATAGTAAAAATATAGAGTAATAAAAATATAAAATCGCTTGCACACAGGGAAACGATTTGCCGACCATCCGGTACAATGAAATCTCTGTTTTATACCTTGAAACTATGTGCATTTATATCACCGTGAGCACAGTGTGTGGTAGCATACACACACTACTGGAGCGCCACTAGTTCTACAATAATACAAGTTTGTGTCATAATCTAGGTGTGTAGGGGTGTGTACCCTACGATGTTGCAGATATATAGTCTATGATGTATCAGGTATATATTCTAGAACGTTTTACGTACTCTTTCTACGGTGTTTACGTATATTCTATGATGTTCAAAAGTTTAAATTCTACGAAGATTTAGGCATATACCCCACAATATTTTCTTTTTTGTAAAACAATTTCTACGATGATTAAGGTACAATTATACAATTTTTCAGGTATATATCCAACGATGTTTCAGATATATATTCTAAAATGTTTTACGTACTCTTTCTACGGTGTTTACGTATATTCTATGATGTTCAAAAGTTTAAATTCTACGAAGATTTAGGCATATACCCCACAATATTTTCTTTTGTAAAACAATTTCTACGATGATTAAGGTACAATTATACAATTTTTCAGGTATATATCCAACGATGTTTCAGATATATATTCTAAAATGTTTCGTGTATATATTCTACGATATTTTAGGCATACATTCTACAATATTTTGGGTATAATTTTTTTACAATGTATCACGTATATATTCGGCGATGTTTTATTTATACACTCTACGTTCTTTTTCAAGTATATATTCTACGATTTTTCAATATTTTTTAAGCATATAAGCATATATTCTTCTATATTTTAGGTATATATTCTATGATGTTTTAGGTATGTATTCCACAATGGTACAGATATACAGGTACATTTCTTTAGAATGTTGCAGGTACGTGTCCCACACTGAGATATGTTTATGTCCTACACCGACAAAGATGTATGTCCTATAGTGAAGATATATATACTCAAATGAGCAAGCTATGTTGTTTGGGCATTCCGTAGACACTAGCACAACCGATTAAACAGTAAGTCACACTTGCGGTGCAAAGCATAGCCTAGCAGTCAATTATGGAATCAGATATATAAGGGAAAGGTGCAAGCGCGCCGAATATCTCAATTCGAGTGCGATTTATCACATAGAAGGGCATCAGATATATTTCAGTCTTCCTGGAGGCTTACATACTGTTTGATGTCTTGGTCGCCTTTCTGCGTGGGTCACAGGCCTGTATAGGATGTGAATGATTCTTCGTTGGTACATAATTTGTATAGCTGATCCATATATTTTGAGCTTTCAAATTTGTCATCAGTTTGTGACCATCGATTTGTATATTGATTAAAATTTGTTCATCTGCAAACTTTGATGGATATTTCTATGTTCTAATCTATGTTATATAAACTAAGATACAATTTAAGTCAATTAGGATTTAGCAGTGGTAGCCTGTGTAAGAATAATTGAGACTGTCTCTTGGTAAGAGCCTTAATATCCTCGATCACCCAGGACGTACCTCTAGCTGCTCTTTGATGAATGCATTTCACTAGAAGTACTGTTCATGACCACATGTCTAATTTATAGATAGACATAAGAACGCAAGTCAAGTTAATGTATTAGCTAATATAAAAAAAGTTCCATCTGAAGAAAAGTTGAAAAAAGGAAAAAGATATTGAATTTTGGATTGGCGGGAAGACCAAAACCTGTAAGTAGTAGTTCAGAGATTTTAAAGGTCCAAGTAAATGAGTCATACCAAATAATCAGGCTGTTGGAGCCATTTTAATGAATTTAGAACACTTTGGAAATATTGGAATAAGAACTTGTAATTAAATAAAAACCAATAAGTTATCTCATTTGATCTTGATATTTAATTTTGACAGACCGGAGGCCGTATTTCTACATCGCAGTTGCTTGACTTTCATAGGAAGTTTTTGTTTTTCAAAATTAGGAGCTTCATGTCAGAAGTAAGTAAGCTGTGTTAAAAAAATCGAAAGGACATAACATCCAAGTGCGTACTAGACTCAATGTTCACTACATGCGCAGTTGAAAACTTTTTATATGACATACAAGCATATAACTTTCCTTACTGTTTGTTATTTCTTGTGATACTGTAGTCTTTAGATGTTGATTGGGTTGAGGCTGTGCTCAAATTTCATTGTCACCTGATAATGTGGGATTGTTGCCTGGTCTCATCGCTGATAAAGTTTTGATTGTTCAGCCCATTTCGGCCATAAGCTACAATCTAGAAGTATAATCGTAATCCACTCATTATATTACCACCCCGCTTTGGGCCTGCTACATCGGGTGTTTGTTTCTTCTTTTCCAAGTTTTCTTCCTTCTTGTCCTAGTAGTGGTTACAGTTCGGTCAAGAATGCAGCGTAGTTTGGTTGGGAGTGTCGGACCTGACAAGCTGTTGGACTGTCACCATTAAAGCTACAAAGTTTAATTTATTATGATGTTGACAAAGTATTTATACTTATTATATATGGCATCAATTGTTCGCTGCCAAGGGGTTTAAAATTTTGTAAGATAAAACCTATTTACATAAAAAAGATATTCTGATCCTAACTAGCTCAATTGTAATTTAGGTCCTGAATATTATGTTGTAGGTCATGATTTTCTTCTTTTTTTTTTTTGCAATGTACTATGAGCAGGTATATATTTTTGACTATACAAACACTTTTGTTGCTCATCATAGCCATCTTTTAGCTGCTTTGAGTCTCAATCAGAAGTTATGGCGAGTTCGCTCCCCCTAAGAAGCGCACAAAAAAATACCCAAATGTTTGTGTGATGCCCGTGATTGCCTGAGTGGGAACAGCTGCAAGATTTCCTTGCCAAAAGGCGAAGAAAAAACGGGGCAAGGAAGATGCTTGGTCCAATAGAATTCGTAAATGGTTTTTTATTCTGAATCTATTATCATCAAATAAGTTGTAGAGGGAGAAGGACTATCAATTAGATAAGATACCCTAATAGTGAGGGTGTTTGTGATGTGGACATATCGAGTATCGATGAGGTATTCTTGCCAAGTTATGGTTTAAGGCAGCAAAGTGGATCAATATTTTAGCAGCACAGGATGCTGAATCTAGGACAAAATTGGCTTCACCTGCGCACGCGTGCAGCAGACGGTAATCTACAAATCATACACATGCATCATTCCGCCGTTCTATGATCAGTTGTACTGAAACAGGGCGGGCTAGTCGCACACCAGTTGCAACACCGCAATTCATAACATATACGTCAACAGACGAGAACACTCTCCACTCATCACAATCAGGAAGTGGTACATCAGCCACACCACGCACATGTCCCGAAGTATGCCGTATACTCAACCCGATCAAACTGGTATCAATTTAGACCTGAATAAGCCGTGTATCAAGCATACCAGAAAGCAACTAAACGATGTAATTGTGATATATACAACGGTTAAAAAAAAAAAACTAAAAAAAACTAAAAAATACGATGTTGTTCTAAACTTCTATTACTCTTTTTGTTTTTTTAATTAAAAATTAACACAAAAGTGATAAAGTCTGTACATATTTGATATTTACTATTTAGCCTTTTCGAAAGCTGTGGTATTTAAAAATGTGTATAATTCAGAAGACTATGAAAGGGACCTATTTTTAAAAACTCAGACTTCAGAAGTTCAGAGTGGTGCACCGTGCACGGCTGCGCTCTGCACCCCGGCGTATGGTCGGTCACTAGAGCGTCACTGACCATGTAAAATTGTAAACGGCAGTACATACATAGCAGGCTAACCTCGACTGGGGTCTAAAAATTGAAGCGTATACTGTTTTTAATATATTGTCGTTTCCAGATGTTTTGACAGTCTACCCGTGCTTAGCAGGGGTAGGAAGTCTGGCATCCGGGCTGAAAAGTAGCTGAATATTGAAGGGACACAGAGGTTTTTACTGGCTCTATAAATGAAACAGTCGATGTGATTGGTGAACGTTTTCATTTCAAAAAAAACTTTTTTTTCAACCAATTTTCTTGAATTTAGTTATCCACTGGGAAGCTGTTCCGAAGAGAATATCTGACACATCCCATTGGTTCTGGGATATATTTGCCCTGGTAGCATCTGGCGTGAACCTTGAATTCTGACCTTCATGATCACCTCGAACCTGGGGTATATTTATTTTTCTTCGGATTCAATTTTTTCAATAGATAAATATAAAGATAGACGAACAAAATAGATAAATATAAATACACTCGCACACATATTTAAATTAATGCATACTTACACAGTATTTATATATAAATATTACAGCTATTGTAGGAGTTTGCAAGTATGACAGTGAGTGAACACGTATCATGGTTAATTATAAGCGCATGGTATTTCTACCATCTAACATATTCTGAGTTAAAGCTATTGTTTAGAGTCAGTGAAAGTAAATCACGACGGTTAGTGAGATCATTCCTGGATACTGGTAGCCCTGTTCCAGAAAATAGAAGACAAAAAGTAAGAGAAGGTAAACTGCGAGACCCAAAGCTCATCCAGTGTGTACAAGAAATATTTTTGTCTGCATTGGTGCCCCGTGATCTACTAGTAGTGGTTGGCCAGGCTCGCCATTCATTAATAGCTGTATTGGCAAGACGTAAAATTGTCTTCTCGAGAACATTAACACTAAACATGTCGTCTAGTGTCATAAGAACTACATCGTTATTACCCTTCTTATTACGAAATGATGTAGTATTATTCGGCGCATTAAATTTTACTTGAACATGCATCGACCTTACTGGGGGATCCGGCTTATCCGATGCAGCCCATAGTTTTGCCCATTCCTGCGCTGGTGTTTCGTCTTCTTGATTCAGATCTAAGTCCAGGTCTGTAGTCGCACGTGGTCGTTTAGTTGTGGCTGGCTCTGGCTCATCGTCTGGCTCGTCGTCATCTTCAGACGTTTCGCCTATATTATCCCCTGTAAAGAACGCAGGCACGCCCCTATTTCCTTCCCGATTGCCTCCTTCAGTGCGTTCCACACCATCAGTGATAATAGCACCCACATACGGACTAATAAACAGTATATTATGTTTTCGTCGATTTGTACGTAACAGTGATTCTTCATATTTTGTATAAGATAAATTGGCAAAGACCAACCTATTCTCATGTGCAAGCGAGTCCATGGGTCCAGGATAACAATGAAAACACATTCCCTTGCTCCCGCTACCTTCTTCTCCTATTGTTCTCTTACAAAAAGGATGGACATATTTCAGACACACTATACATTGATGCGAACTTAGACCTTTTCCTGTCTCCCGGTCGAAACCGAGAAGACAGAATGCACATCCACGCAAGTCTAAAGAAGACGCGTTAAGTGGGTCACCCATAAGGGATCTGTGAGTAACACAGTAATCCATACCCATGGAGTCTAGTGCTGTTTCTCCCTGTGCTGCTGGTGGCGCTCGCGCTTGAGATTGTACATTTGTTGTGTGTGCGCCTGTGATGTCATCTGTTGTGTGTACATGTGCCTGGCCGGTGTTGTCAGCTGTTGTGTGTACACGTTGCTGTTGGTCGGTGATGTCATTTGACGTGTGTGCATGTTCCTGGTCGGTGTTGTCAGTTGTTGTGTGTACACGTTGCAGTTGGTCGGTGTTGTCGTCTGTTGTGTGTGTGCGGTTGTTGTCATCTGTTGTGTGTGTGCGGTTGTTGTCATCTGTTGTGTGTGCGGCTGCGATGTCATCTGTTTGTGTACATGTACCTGGCCGGTGTTGTCAGTTGTTGTGTGTACACGTTGCTGTTGGTCGGTGTTGTCGTCTGTTGTGTGTGTGCGGTTGTCGTCTGTTGTGTGTGCGGTTTGTCGTCTGTTGTGTGTGTGCGGTTGTTGTCATCTGATGTGTGTGTGTGGTTGTCGTCTGTTGTGTGTGCGGTTGTTGTCATCTGTTGTGTGTGCGTGGTTGTCTGTTGTTTGTGTGCAGTTGTCATCTGGTGTGTGTGTGCGTTTAACTGGTCTGCAGTACCATCTGTGGCATGTGCACATGGTATCTGCGTGTCATTTTCGTCGTCTGTACTCTGTTGTTGAACTATACTTGTATTGTTGTTGCCAATTTGCTGTGAAATACATACATTATCACTACCAATTTGTTGTATAATGCCTACATTGTTATCACCTACTTGCTGTGTTACTACTCTATTGTTCACTCCTTCCTGTTGTGTGAATAGTATGTTGTTATCACCTACTTGATTGACGAAACTAGTATTGTTATTACCGCTCTGACGATATATATTCGTATTTCCACTTCCATACTGATTGTCTCTTGTAAAATTGTCTGTATTATCTCCCGAAAACAATCGCTTCCCTAATGAGTTGATGATCTGTATTTGGTGCAAAAGAAGTACTCACCTTCTTTTTGCGGCACGCTCTTCATTCTTTTCTTTTCTGATGTTATACTACCACGCTGCTTTGACTGCACACTACTAAGTGATGCATTCAATAGGCGCTGACCCCTGGCACTGATGTTCGACAATTTAGGGCATTTGTTTTCTGGTTCGATTCCCGTACAGGATTCCTCTTTGTCTTTCTTGATCTCTCTGGTAATGTGCTAAATGTGCAGCGTCTTCTATATGATCAAAACTATTGTCTCTCGCCTCGTCTGTATGTATGTTTGAACGCCAATCATCTACCTGTGATCGTTGTGAGTGACGTGAATTTGAAAGTGATAGTGAATGCCTTGAATTTGAACGTGAATGCAATGCATTTGAATGTGAAAGTTGTTCGCGCGTGAGCTGTGTTATCTCATTTGAACGATTCGGCACTCTCGAGGGGTGGCGGCTCCCCGTTGAGGCTACTAGATATACTGTCAGGCATACTGTCTAACACAACAACAATGCAGAATAAGCAACTTCTGTGCTAACTATGTAAACGACTGTGTACTATGTAAACTACTATAAAGTTATTAAATACACCGGTAACAGTAATCTTGCCGTACTTTACTAAGTGCACACCGGGGTCTTTTGGTCTGTTGACCGGCGGTTGTAAGTCATCTACCAACGGACGCTACTTTTACTATAGAGTTGGCCTTACAACATGATATCGACTGAGGTGCAAGCACAGTCCTAAATTACAGCATAATGGCTTGTTACGTGGACCGGTCCGGGCTTTCGTTGTACAGGATTCCAGTATATCATTGGTTGACAGACAATACAAGTTTTGTTTTTTCGTACTTACATGAAAATTATTCGTCCAATGAATTTATGATATATTTTAATTCTTTTAACTTTTAACCAATAAATATGTCGTCTATGAACAACGCTGGAAAAAAATTACAAAGCTCGAAAAATTCTCACAGCCAATGGGCTGTCGGTATTCATGGACTCAAGGGGTATGGTATCGGGAGGTACTTTGTCAAAATATCTGGAAACGACAATACGAACCAGTACTATATAATCAACTTAGGTGGGCCTTTCTAGTTTCTAATCACATTACCGGTACAACGTTTCAAAATAAACAAATATGCGTTTACGTTCAACTTCTACCTCGTACCCCCAGGGGCAGGGCCCCATAACGGCATAACGTAATGAGCTTAGATAAATATGTATTTTTAATAGGTCAGTGTCACTTTGTTGTGTTAGTTGTTTTGGTTTTGATTTTTTATTTAAAATAGAATAAAAACTATCGAAACAAAACAAGCGATTCATACAGCTATTTACACTGCTAAATAGTAAATACACTCTACAGGCCTAAATACAGCTATCAGTTTATATACTTTAGTAGAGTGAATATATTTACAACATAGTTACATTATTACATACTGTACTGGTAAATACATGATACACGGTCTCTGATAAAAATCCAAAATAAAAGTCTGGTATGCTGGGAGCAATTAGTAGCTTTTTTGCGAACGCTTTGACCAATAAATTGTCTTAATCAACATTCGAAATTTAATGAATTTCAGAGATATATTACCGACGTCCTTGACTTTCCAATAAAAATCTCACAGTAAAGACTACAAAGACCCTCTCGTTTGAATAGAACAAACTTTAGGAGTTTGTTTAATATTTACACAGTCCTTTAAAAAATATCGTAGGAGTAAGGAGGCTATGCCACTATGGAGAAATGCTTGTTTTATTCACCATAATTCACCATACAAATATTTAGTTTCATATCTGACGGACTGACGACAAAAAACAGCAAGCGCACTCATGACCCCCCCTCCCCGTCTCTCTCTATAGAGTCTCTACTCTCTACTCTACTAGGGAGAAGTGTAGAATTTTTAAAGGGAGAACAGACAAATCCGGAGGACACTACTGTAAATAATAATTTTCACTATTTTTAGAGCCTGCGCCCTGCGGGCCCGCGCCCGGCGGAGTCTTGTGACTTGTGTGCGTTTTATTGCATACTCGAGTCTGGAGTCTGCGCTGATATACGATAATATCTATAATATACAGTTATGTACTACAGACCTGAATGCGTGCTTTTTTATTAGAAAAAGACTACAGATGGACGAAAATTGGCAAGACCAACAGATCAGTGCAGAACAGTGACCAGATCGACTATCTTCCATTCACCACCGCTCCTATTTGAAAGCCACTATTAATACTGTAATGATTCAGTTAATATCGAACACAATTCACTAAAGAGGTCCTTTCTGGTATCAGGCAGACATGAAATTGACTATAACATGGAGATTTACCGCCATCGCTATTGCTAGTCAGGCGTGCGTAAAAGCAGCCTCATGCCGAAGCTTGCGAGAAGAGCCAAAAACCCTGGATGATTGTTTCAACGAGTTCAAAAACCCGATCGCAGCGCTGGATTTGGATACGTTCCGCGAGAATGTGAAGGGATGTGTATGGACCGGCCATTTGAACACTGATACTGATTCTATCGCAGGGGCTATAGGTGCCGCGGACCTGTTCGATGGCATCGCAGCGCGATCGAGCGAAATGAATGATGAGTCCAAATGGGTGTTGGAGCAATATAATCTGACCGCACCTGAATACATTGGTGACTTTCCAGATAAGAGTGTTTGTCTTGTGGATGTAAACCAGATCACACAGCTCCCTCAGGATCTAGATACAAATCGAATCGTAGGGATTGTGGACCATCACGCTTTACAATCCAGTACAGTGGTAATTGATACGCCCGTTCGTATAGACATTAGGCCTGTGGGAAGTGCCTCTACCATAGTTGCAACCTATTACGGCTCCGCAAACAAACCCATGAGTGAGGACATAGCAGGTGTATTGATGAGCGCTATTCTTTCGGATACACTGAATTTGAACTCGCCTACGACAACAGAACTCGACAAGATGATGCTTACATGCCTGGCGAAGCAATCTAAGACGAGCGATCTCGATTCATATGCCGACGCTATGTTTAAAGCGAAAGCGAATGGATTCAATAATCTCGATGATGATGAGGTAGTGCGTGCAGATACCAAGAAATTCGACCTGTGTGGGAACAATGTTGTTTGGGCGACTGTGGAAACAACAGACCCCGCTTCAATGATGGCACGGAAAGAGGCACTCGCCGAAGCCATGAAGAAACTGAAAACTGAGAAAGACGCAAAGTACGTATTCCTATCGATTGTTGATATTGTAAATCTAAATACTGATTTAATACTCATCGGAGAAGACGAGAAAGAACTGGCTATCGAGGCATTCAAAGCGCAGGTCAATGCTGATGAGGAACTGGTAATGAATATTGGCAATCTAGTCTCACGGAAGAAAGACTTTATTCCTACAGTCCAAAACGCTATCTGCGGATATGAAGAGTAGTTGTCTATCCTAAATATGAGAGATCACACCATCCAACAATTATTTTTCCATGGAGTAACTATAAGGCATATATATATATATATATTGAAATAGACAATGAACAATAAAATCATACATGATATTGTAGGGGATCTTAAGTAGTGCTAGAATATATATATATATATATATATATATATATATATATATATATATATATATATATATATATATATATATATATATATAATACATAATACACAATACATAATATACATACACACACACAACATATCATATATATATATATATATATATATATATATATATATATATATATATATATATATATATATATATATATATACGTAAAGGAAGAATGTACTGCTGCAGCAGCAATGCAAACGGTTGCATTAATTTATTTGAATTAGTTAAAGTGTATTATCGATGTTCTATGTATACTATGTCTTACTTCACGCAGCTGGCTATGGCGGTATGGTGGATACAGAGCCAATCTAAACCCGCCACAATACAAGCGACCACAGCCATTATGATACCGCTGAGCAGCTAGGCTTGCCTGACTCCCGTTGTACATACACTAGTGATATATGCCGCACATCTCGACAGCTAGTTCTAAACCGGTCCAATACCTCCGCACATCGGAATCGTTCAAACGATACAGACGAGCATATACCAAGGTAGAAATGGACTTATATCGCGCTCACGTTTGCAGCTGGATTATTATTAGCGCTGTCATCTCTGTCCGTGTGACTGTGACTCGGAAGGTTGCTTGGAATGATTGTTATTCTCTCCGGCGCAAAGATAGTCCACAATTTTCCGGACGTACTTGAGGCGGTAGGCTAGATCCGGATGGTTGGATCTATGGAATGGCGGGTAGCAAACAAGATAAATTACATACACTAATGGTATAATCTTCGGTATGATACACATAGTACACAAGACAAAGAAATTAAAGCATGCATGGCTGGATCGAAGTAATGATGAGTATGAAGAAGCAAACGAGCAGCTTATACCCTGACGTCTTACAGTGCGAGAGAGGGAGTGAGAGCCGCGTGCCCTACAATACACAGGTATACGAATCTCCAAAAGGGTTAAAACAAATAATAATAATGTTTCCCGGAGGTCTCATGGGATGCTCTGCATCTATAAATAGACGAGAGTAACCAAAGTACCATGACGACCAAGATTCTAAAAATATGGATACAGTAACACCTGTAATCGTGGGCGACCCCGAACCTTTTTTGTGTTACTTTGAGGTGCACCCTTTGACTGCTCCATACAAATACAGCATCCCAGCAATTGATAGAACATAGAGATTGTACACACTGTAGCAGGTTGCTAATAACTGCAGCAAAGCATACTAATAGGGTGATCGCCAACAAACAACAGCAAACAGATAGGGCCAGTCCACAGACAGTGACTGAAAGTCGAGATACTCGACACTCGCTAAAAGAACACGGGCAAACTTTATGCTGGAGACAGGAGAGCTCAAGTATGGATTGACTTATCAAGATATTAATTACTTATACTGTGTAGCTATCGGAAGTAATTCAGGATGTAGAGCACAGTACTGATATATACGTATATATGTATACACATAAATCAATAGGTATAGATATGGATATGACTATAGATACCCACACACACACACACACACACACACACACACACTATATATATATATATATATATATATATATATATATATATATATATATATATATATATATATATATATATATATATATCGCATATATCTGGGCATCGCACAACAAACCACATACACCGTCAAATCGGCGTATCGATATATGTTAGACTCGCCCTCTGTATTGATGAAGAGGACTGCCCCAGTCGACCCCGAGACTAGCACCTTGTTGTGGTCGAAGAAATTGACCTGGGAGATGGGGACAGGTATACAGTTGTTTTAGTAAGAGTTGCAAACACGTGTGATCCGTAGGCGAGGCGAGTCTATACACTGAGACATGGGTACTATGTACCTGCATTGATCGCCAACACGCGAGTATATATCTGGATGGAGCCAATGCTAAGCCGGAACGTTATAGCCCTCTCTGTCCTGAGCCAATTAATGTATTAAGAGGACATACATACATACATACATATATACATACAAACATACAAACATACAAAAAAGTATACATACATACATACAAACATTCATACATACATACATACATACACTGAGACATAGTACTATGCATATGCATTGATCGTCAACACGCGTGTATATATACCTGGATGGAGCCATTGCTAAGCTGGAACATCATAGCCCTCTCAGTCCTGAGCCAATGACTCACATGCACATAGCTGTGTGATCTGTGTGCGTTGCTGTCATCGACGTTGTGAACGTCCTCGCCGCACTGTGAGTATTGGTGGATGGTGTGATATGAGTGAGGCCCGAAGAAGCTCGTAGGTTGGAATACACACTGTAGTCTTTCACCAACTTCTAACTATACTACTATGAAAAGAATTGTGTTCCCTAATTAGCGTGAATTTCCTGTCTCACAATATATAGTGGTGTATTCCGTAGGTATATATGCGTGTTTGCACATGCACATGTACGTACACATACGTATATGTATAGGATTAGACACGCCCACGTGCTTGTTTGTGATAAGGCTGTGTGTCTGGTGTATACCTATCGCGTGATACATAAATATAATAAAGCAGATACAAACACAAGAGGTCCGCACCTTCCGCAAGTTCTTGTACATTGTGCGCTTGAAATGTTCCAGCAAAGCCACTTTCTTCTTCAGTGCGTCTGGGGGCGATGTTAGCGATTCCTGTGTCTTGTCGCCGTTCAGGATGTATTCTACCTGGCTATAACACATAAGAGATGTACAGGAGAAGATGAGGTACGTTTGTATCCGGGTATTAGATGTACGGCGAAGAAAGGATGGGAATAGTTTGTATCCTGATAGTAGGTAAAAGGTAAAATGAGGATGAGATTATGTTGTATCCGGATATTAGATATACAACAATGAAAGGACGGGAATAGTTTGTATCCTGATAATAGATGAAAATGTTTGTAGTACTTTGTAGTCTGATCATTATCGTGATGAGAAAGCCATAAAGTCTTCAGTCAGTATTCACGTGTTGAGATTCTGCTGGCTGTCTGTACAGTGCCCCTCACGGTCACCGATTCTGAAGTTTTACTATGTTCTCAGGCTGCTTATTTTCTCACACAATGCTTATTTGCCGGTTCACAGGCTATTAGTCCACTTTGATAAACGGCCACTTTTATGCAGAAAACGGCCATTTTCACATTGTTAGACGCACACACTCACTTCGATAGACGTCCACCTTCTCTAGTGTTGGCACTATGTGATGTAATACAGGCAACCTGTTGTCTCAGTCACGTGCTCAATATTTATATGCCCTAATTGTCGTTTACGTAACACAGCTGTGGGGTATCACCATACAAACGGAAACCAGCACAAACGGATACGTAGTACGTAAAAAGTCACCATTGTTCAGATACTGTGATAATGCACACACACACACACATATATATAAATATAAATATTTATATATACACATATACATATACATATACATATACATATACATATACATATACATATACATATACATATACATATACATATACATATACATATACATATATATATATATATACATATATATATATACATACATACATACATACGTATACATCCCCCCGCACGAGACATGACATACGAGACAAACATGCTGATTTTCAAGATACGAGTCAATACGCATCATAACACGCGCCCACAACCGTCAAGCCCATAGCAACATACTCAGAGTCCGCTGCCAGGACGATACGACTGTTGTCGTTGAAGATGGCCCCCACAGTACAGTCGCTGAGTTCATAGCTGACGCCGTACTTAGCGGTGTAGTCTAACCAACAGGCCACCCACAGCAGAGGGGGTGGTTTACTCAGTGGCTCTGTAGGGGAACGGGTACAGAGGGGGTGTGTGGGACAAGGAGTTGTATGTGAGTATGTAGTATGGTGGGTGTGGTATGGTTTATGGGTGCTGTATAGCGGTTGGGATGTCGGGGGTGGTAGGGAGAAGGGTGTGGTTGATGATAGCGGCTGGGATGTCGCGGGTGGTAGTGAGAAGGGTGTGGTTGATGGGACTGAGGTGAAGGTAGCTTGGTATGGGGTTTACATATATCATCTGAGTAGATACGGAGATAAAGTATAGGGTAGAACGCCATACGCGGCGTCGTAATTGAAATAGAAACTAATATTAGATACGCATACATATACATATACATATACATACACAAATACATACAAATCTATATACCCTGCATGTACGCCTATGAGTGTGATTCGACATACTTATGGCAACATATATATCTAAAATTATGCATACACACACCATGGTTCCGAGCATATATCTGTAATTATGCACCCCCTAGGGTTTCGAGTATATATATGTAATTATGCACACACACACACTAAGGTTTCAAGAATATATATGTAATTATGCACACACACACATCAAGGTTTCAAGTATTACTGCACACACACACACGCCAAGGTTTCAGGTATATATATTTAATTATGCACACACACACACACACACACATATAGGTTTCAGTATGCATCTTCAAATATGCACACACACACAAGGTTTCAAGTATGCATCTTCAAATATACACACACACACACATAGGGTTTCAAGTATGCATCTTTCAATATGCACACACACATAAGGTTTTCAAGTATGCATCTTCAAATATGCACACACACACAAGGTTTCAAGTATGCATCTTCAAATATGCACACACACACATAAGGTTTCAAGTATGCATCTTCAAATATGTGCACACACACATAAGGTTTCAAGTATGCATCTTCAAATATGCACACACACACACACCTAAGGGTTTGATTTGGCTCAGACGTCTCTTTTCGTCCGCCTTATCGCCCGCTGCCAAGTGAAGGCCACTGAGAGATGCAGCTAAGCTATTGAGAGACGCAGGCACACTCGATGTTCTGCTGTGTGCTATGGTGTGATAGGGGGGAGGTAGATATAAGGAAGGGCGTGTTAACCAGTAGCTGAGAGATGGAGCTAAGCTGTTTAGCGACGCAGGTACACACGATGTTCTTCTGTGTGCTATGGTGTGAAAGGGGTGAGGTAGACATAAGGAAGGGTGTGTTAACCAGTAGTGTGGTAGGTGCATAGGTACAAATAGATATGTAGGTACACGGTTGCATAATTACATAGATACAGATAAAAGGATACATAGATTATAGCTACATGTATGGTATATACGTATATGATGATACATAGTTACGTATGCATACAAAACACACACACACACACACACACACATATATATATAGATACACAAAGATAGACAGATAGTAAATACATACACAGACAAATATACACATATACACACAGACAAATATATACATATACACACAGACACATATACATAACGATTCATAGACAATAGATACATAGACTAAACACGTAGACACACAAAATACCTAGAAAATAGGTACACCGATACATATAGACACATAGATAGATACATGTATTAAAAGGTCCGTACAAACAAGACAAATACACACATGGAAACATATCTCTAAGTACAAGCCTTCGCCCTTCTGCGCGACCAACAAACTCGTAGGTCATTTTCAGTAGTAAACGCTATATGGGGTTGTAAACCCTACAACCCTGAACCCAACGGCGTAGCATCCCTACGTGATAGCGCCCTTGGTAGGCTAAGTGTGTCTGTTGCAGCCTCACTATACCGAGCCACTTCACACACACATAGTATTCTTGTAGGTATGCTGGATATATGTCCATTTTGGAATATGGAGGTAGGTGAATAATACCCACATTCGCAAATACATACGTGAGTTATGGCGCACACCTATATAAATACACATACACCTGGGGGTAGTATACAAACGATCCTAGAATCACATATCGGTACACATATGTACTCAGAACTAACCAACCAATCACAAATCCGTACTTATACACACGTATATGATAACCACCAATCACGTATCAGTATGCATATACACTTATATGCAACCAATCACATATCAGTATGCATGCATATACACTTATATATAGTAACGAATCACATATCAGTATACACACACACGTATATAGCAGCCAATCACGTATATGCATATACACATAGCAACCGTCACATATTAGTATGTATATACACTTATATATAGCAACTAATCACATCAGTATACACACACACTCACCACTGTGCCTTGCAGGGGATTTGATGTGTGTTGCTCGTGTGTGGTGCAATAAATGTGACGTCTGTTGGGCAGCAGTCACATCAGACTTCGGTGGCACTATCTCTATGTGTGTACCTGAAATTGGAAAGAGCAAACAGTATACCATGAATTAGTGATTTCAATACACATACACACACACACACACACACACACACACACACACACACATATATATATATATATATATATATATATATATATATATATATATATATATATATATATATAAATATATGCATATACATATACACATACACATACCCACCCATTTCCCATATATATATAAATATAGATATAGATATAGATATATATATATGAAACTAACAAACAAAATAAACAAATACAAATACATATACATATACATACATATAACTATCAATTCAGATCATACAAACCTACATTAAAATACCTTCCTATCGTACAGTCTCTACAGAATATACACGTGGTATATATGTGGCCCATACCCTAAACCCTAAGCGCATACCGTATTCATTCTCTTCATTGGTCCTGCCCGTACTGGCCCTACTTGCCTGTCGTAGCCCTTTCTGATATGCGGTCGATTGGGTGTGCTCCGAGACCTGAACGGCGATGAGTATGAGGAATCAGTAGAGGGACTATACATCAATCGTATTTTCGAAGTACTATGGTTTGTTTCACAGTCACAGACCTGTATGAAGCCAAGGATAAGACTGCATAGAGACACTATATGGATCATACTATGATATATGGTATATATGAATAATATCCTATATATCTATCTTACTAGGATATATGTTATATACGAATAACAACCTATATATGCATCTTACTATGATATATGCAATATATGAATAACAACCTATACACCTAATTTACCTAGTATCCATGTTGTATACGAATAATAGCATGTATAATTATCTTCGTAGAATATATGTTATATATGAATGGCTAACACAAATAGTAAACAACATGAACACAACACAATACACATCCAACACAGCTAGTACAATCAAAAAACCACATGAGCATAACCAAGTAGGACTATACGTACACATCAATGTGTATATAACCCAGACAACATGAACACAACACAGATTGTGTATACGTATACTTCACCGTGTATACAACCCAGACAACATAGACATAATACAGGACTGTATACATGAAAATAACACAGATTGACTATACCGGTGTATATAACACAGATTGACTATACCAGTGTACATAACACATATTGACTATACCAGTGTATATAACACAGATTGGCTACACCAGATTGACTATACCAGTGTATATAAAACAGATTGACTATACCAGTGTACATAACACATATTGACTATACCAGTGTATATAACACAGATTGGCTACACCAGATTGATTATACCAGTGTATATAACACAGATTAAATATACCATTGTACGTAAAACAGATCCTTACCATCTTGGCGTTGTGAATCCTGACAGGTTTTGAGTTGCGCACTGAGCGTGACTCGATCCCTTTCACAGCCGCGGCCTTCTGCTCGTCTGTGCGCACGTCCACCACATTGCGATTGACCGTCCGTTGTTGTAACACACTGCTGTTGTTGTTTCGTTCGCTGCCAGGAGTTCTGAGTGATGTGTACTGGAATAAAGAGAGAAAGTGAGAGTGAGAGTGAGTGAGTGTGTGCGTGTGTGGTTGAGAGTTTGTAAGTTGCTGTAAGAAGCATACTGGAATATATATATATATATATATATATATATATATATATATATATATATATATATATATATATATATATATATATATATATATATATATATATATATATATATATATATAGAGAGTGTGAGTGTGAGAGAGAGAGAGGAGAGAGTGTTTGTGAGCGAGAGTGAGCCAGGAGTTTGTAAGTTGCTGTAAGAAGCATACTGCAACACAGAGAGAGTGGTTGGATGAGTATAAGTTCTGGTCAGTCGAAGTATACTGGAATAGAGAGAGCGAGAGAGAGAGAGAAAGAAGTGGTCAGTGGCTCGTGGGTAGTATATACGCTTGCATGCGATGAGTATGATAGGCTGGGAAAGCGTTTAAAACGAATTGCGATTCACAGTACGTTGTTGTAGTACACTGGTGTTGTTGTTGGGACCTTTTTCTGGCCGGGGTTCTGAGTTTACTGAGCGATACACACTGAAATAAAGAGAGAGCCTGTGAGTAGGTAAATAGGCTGTAGATAGGTAACTTGCAGGCAGCCTACTAGAATAGGCCGAGAAACAGTAGGTATATGTGACTAGCTAGCAAGAGGCATGCTGGGATACGGACCAAGAGGACGAGTGATGTATAGGAAGTATATACGGGCCGATGTTGAAGAACAAACTCACCAGACTGAGAGTCCTCTGAGCAGGCATACACCCTGGTCTAAACCGTAATATACATGGCCATATATAAGGCTAATGCAACATCCTGGTCTAAATCGTTATATATGGGGCCATATATAAGGCTAATACCCTGGTCTAAACCGTAATATATATAGCCATATATAAGGCTAATGCACGCGTTTGACGCCACAGTCAGTGTTGATATGAGGAGGTTTTCAGTAGCAACGACCGTTATGAAGAAGGGATACATAGTACAAGGCTATGATCCGTTTGGACGCATGTGGTCCAATACTCTTTCCTATACCTTTCCGCCGTGGATACGTAAATTATTGGTACGTATTGATGTGTACATAATACAACCCCTTGGCGCTACAGTCAGTGCCGAGGTGGGGAGTGAGTCTGAAGGAAGTTCCGGTATGAGGAAGCCATGCACAACACTAAGAAGCTTTGGCAAGGCCATACTGTATCCAGCTCAATATCTATGTCCGTAAATATAGTGTAGCAGGGCTGGTGATGAAGAACGGATGCGCCAGTATAGTACTTTAGCGCACGGGACGATATCTATATATATTTATACCCACGCATACACTCTAACATAGTGATAAATAAACCATGTACCCATGTACATAGCTAATCCCCACCTTGAAACAACCCATGTAGACATCCACACATACACTCCCAACATAGTAACAAATACACTATGTACATATATACATATCTAAACCACACCTTTGGCGCTACAGTCAGTGCCGATGTGGGGAGGGTGTCTGTTGTTGGGCCGGTGATGAAGAAGGGGTGCACGAGAATAGCCTCCAACGTTGGCCGTTGCTCAGGGTCTGAGTTTAGAATGCTCGTGATCAAATCTGTGGCGGACTACCACAGATAAACAGAGGACAAGGGAGACATTAGTAGGAGTAAGCATGCGAGTAGATCATTTGTGGTGTACTTATATACATACATACATACATACAGACATACATACATACATACATACATACATAATATATATATATATAAATATATACATACATACATATACATACATACATACATTCATTCATACATACATACATACATATATATATATATATATATATATATATATATATATATATATTGCCGTCGACTGTTTTCATTGCACCGATTCTATCGGTATAAAATAGCTCGGTGTCTCCACAGGCAGGACTGCATAGACTGACTTCACTTGTGCAAAAACCTCAAGAATAGCAAACCTCACTACCTACAAGACACAGGCTCCAGTATAGTGCCCACCTGTGGCCATAAGTACAATCAATCCTGTTTCTGATGTCAGCATCAGACGTGTATATTTACGTATACCACCACACACATCGGCTCTGCTGTTATCGGGAGGTCGCATATTAAGAACTGTCAACATATGTGTAAACATGGGGCATGCACATCACAGGCGCTTACAACATCTATCACACATGCAATTACAGTACAGTTTTGTATAAATTTCGTCACAGATGGGGCACACACAGACACACACACATATAGTTACAGATAGATAGACAGATAGACAGGCAGATATATATATATATATATATATATATGATCCCCTTCTGTGTGTGACACTCACCTCAGAGAGATTCATTTCCGATGGGATGGAATAGCTATTTGACTTGATGAGCTTGCAGGTTTTCTTGACGTTGCTCGACTCAAAGGGGGGATAGCCCACCAGCAACGTGTATCTAAAATAATTAAAACAATTCCCATACACTCAGGTGAGGATTAATGTATGTACAAACGGGGCACATACATCATATATGTCAAAGCATATCTATCGGCGAGTACATGCATGTACCATACGTTCTACGGTAGGTAGTTATAAGTGGGCGGTAGTGGGATATAAATAAGCCTACCTGAGACAGTGCTAAATAGTACATATATGATGACAACTATTAAATAGTACAAATTATACACTCGTCTTGCAGTAACCAAGGAGGTCAAAAAGGATGGGGAGTTTACAATCAATTCTCACATCAATTATATCCGGAACCCACCCGATTCCAAATATTAAAAATCCTATTCTAAAGTAGGATTCAGTATGGCACCAAAAGACAAGCTAAACGAAACGAAACGAGAAAAAAAACCAAAGACAAACCAAACGAAACCAAACCAAAGATAAATCAAACGAAATCAACCCAAACCAAGGCAAGGCAAGGCAAGACAAACCAAACCAAACCAAACCAAACGAAACTAAGGCAAAACAAACCAAACCAAAACAAACCAATCAAACGAAAACAATGCAAAGCAAAGCACAGTAAAGCAAAGCAAAGCAAAGCACAGTAAAGCAAAAGCAAAGCAAAGCACAGTAAAGCAAAGCAAAGCAAGACAAAAAAAACACAAAACAAATCAAGTCGAGAAAACGAAACGAAACAAAACGAAACGAAACCAAGGCAAGACAAGACAAGACAAGACAAAACAAATCAAAACGAACCAATCAAACCAAACCAAACCAAACCAAAATATAACAAACAGAAGAAGGGTTCAATGTGTAACCCATGGTAGCAGTGATTAGCACGTGTGTGCACTTACAGGATCACCCCCATGGACCAAGTATCCACTTCGTAGCCGTGTCCGCGTTTATCCAGTATCTCAGGCGCGATGTAATTGGGGGTGCCACATAGCGTCCTGGAGAAAATAGAGTTGGGGATGAGGAAATAGTCGGTGGGTGGGTGAGTGTGACTGTCAGTGATTCAACAGCCCCTTTGGAGAGGACATATTTAGATCATACATAGACGAGTTGGGGATGAGAGGATAGGAGGTGAGTGTGAGTGTGACTGTGACTGTCAGAGGTCATATTTTGATCATACATAGACATGTCCATAATAGCCCAATCCCGATTTCTACAACGGCGACGGCTTCCTCTCGA
>LUCW03000683.1:32500-40000 GCA_001586965.3 Sphaeroforma sirkka
CGGTGTGTCTTCCCATCGTCCGCCCCTCATCCGCTGTACGCCTATCCTCACTCATTCGCGTGTGCTCAAACACATCTCCTCCTCACTCGCTACGGTACAGGCGATATGCGACAACAGGGCAACCATACCGCCGCGTAACGTACGCGTCAAACACGCGCGGGGTATAGGCAACTCTCTGGGCAATGCCAGCGCCACCATCCTGTCCTTCCCGTGTACTCTGGAGGGGTGCAATGAGCGGTTCAGCACCCCCTCAAATGTTCTGGACCATGTCAAGACACACACCGAACACGACATTGCAAGTGGTGGGGTGAGTGGGATGGGTTCGAACGCGCCCGGTAGTGCGTTTGCGAGACCGGATACGGCCGGAGTGGCTAGTGCCAATGGGGGGCAGGGGCCTGGGGGTACTACTGCGATGTCGGCCGAGTCCAAGTTGGGTGCACAGGATGGCATGGAGTCCTCTAAGGACACCCGAGACACGGGAAATGGGACCGATATGGCCACGGCACCGGGCGGTCTGGGTGAGCAGTACCCGGAGATACACCTGCTGAGAATTGCCCAGGTGTCAGCTGTACCCGCCCCCCACGCGCCAGGACGGGACCACAACCAACAACCGCAGCAACCGCAGCAACAACAACAACAACAACACGCACAGGCTCTGCCACAGCCAGGCAGTCACATGGACGCACTCAGCGCCCCCCCGGCCATCCCGGTAGGCGTAATGGGGCATGGCATACTGGGTGGTGCCGTGAGCGACCCTGCTGAAGGCTCCATGGCCAACGGGGTACCGGGCGTGACCACGTTACAACAGATGAGCAACAACACGCAGCAGCAGACGAATGGCGGGCAGGACCCACTTGCAGCGAAGCACAAGCCACACAGTCGCGGGAGCTCAGACTCGCAACTGGACACGGCGCAGGCAGCCAACTCACTGGCGACCCTGAATATGAGCACAGCACACCTGAGTAATAATAACAACAACATCAATAGTATTAATATGAATAACAATAACAACAACCACAACATGAACAACAACAACACCAACCCCATCATCATCAACACCAACGGTAACGGCAGCAACAACAACAACACGACTACTACCATGACCCTCACCCATGTCAATCCGGACAGGCAGATGACGGTGTTCAGCGAGCATTCCATCAGCTATCCCTGCGTGTTCAAGGGGTGCACGGCCAGTTTCAGCCGGGGCACCTCTCTAGCTAACCACGCCAAGACACACACGGCAGAGCACAAGTTCTTCTGCACGCGCAAGGAGTGCGGCAAGAAGTTTATGAGTGAAGGTTACCTGGCGCGGCATATGCGCATACACGCACGCAAGGACTTAGAAGCCGCGGGGGTGGCTATGCCTGGTACAGGCACGTTCGGAACCGCCGGAGATGTGCTGATGATTGAAGGGGGTAGTGGTGTGGCTGCTGTTGCTGGGACTGGAGGTACTGGAGAGGGTGAGGTAGGGGGTGCGGGTAAGCCAATGGGGACCACAGGTACGGCGCAGCCAGTCAAGAGGAAAGCACAGGACCAGGGGGGCACTGCAAAAACTGTCAAGGCGGACGCTACCGGTATGTTGGGCCTTGAGTGTACAGTTGCGCATGCAAGTATGTGTTGGTATATAGGAACAGTAATAAATATATATATACAATACACACACACACATATATATATATATATATGTGTGTGTGTATATACATGTTGGTGCGACATATACATGAATATTACATTACATGCACATGCAGAACCGCATACGCACACGATTGCTAGCCCCGAAATTTAACACCCAACTTAGATAATACACATACTTTTATTCTAATACACCTACTATAAACAATGCACGCAGGTGCTGTCCTGGAGAAAGTGGCCGGCGATGGAGGTCAGGCGCTGGCTAGTGTGGGTGAACCCATAGGCGTTGGCCAATCCGCAGTCGCTGGGCAGACTGGCGGCGCCAACACAGCCGTGGCTGGTAGTGGACAATTAACGGGCACCATGGTGGTCAAGGATGCTACCGACAACCCCACAGCGGGGTGTGGGGGCGTGCTGGTTCAGTACCAGGATCCGGCCACGCTCCCACGGGTACACAAGTGCACGTTCGAAGGCTGTGCAGCCAGCTTCTCCCGCGGCACGTCCCTGGCCAACCACAGCAAGACACACAACAAGGAACGCCCGTACGAGTGTACTGAGTGTGGACAGACGTTTATGGGCCCAGGCTACCTGTCGAGGCATCTCAAGATACACCGCAAGAAGGCTGAACGGGCGGCGACGCTGCAGCTCAACTGGCAGTGGTAGCGGTGATAGGATAACAAAGTGTGCCAACGTGCACGGATGAGGTGTGGTGGTGTTAAATGGTCCGAGTGAAGTTGTATGTTGAGGGTACGGGAGGTGAGGGTGCGAGACATAGGAGTGGGAGAACAGGGCGTATGGACTTAGGCAAGGATAGTAGGGCAGGAAGACCACAGGGGTTAGCACACAGCAGCACACAGGCCAGTGTATGATTGATATATATATATATATATATATATATATATGTGTGTGTGTGTGTGTGTGTGCGTGTGTGTATGATATATTTTTATACATATATGTATATATATATATAAAAATCGCTAAAGTTGGATTTAACTCCATCTGAATGAGGGTATCCCTGTGTTCTGCAGACACCATCCGGTTGAGTTGTGATTCTGTGGATGGCTCGCCTGTGTGTACGCTGAATGCGCTCTGTGACCTCTTATGCCGTAGTTGAGGTGTATGAATCACAGTACCCTCTCATGACTCATCGACTTGTGTACCGCACTGTCTGTGTCAGACAAGTGAACTGTCTAGCCTTCCAACTTCTTCTTTTGGTAGATCGTCCGACCATCTGCCCAAGCTGGCTGGTTGTTTGATATACCTCGTTACCCACCAACCCAACTCCCTACCCCCATATATTTACACCTATACTTACTTGTTCACCCGCCGCCTCATGGATTTGGGGTGAGTGTTCGACAGACGCGTACCCTAGCCTGCCTACCTTCTTTCTACCTACCATCGTATAGAGCAAGGAACGGCCCATACACACCCACCCAGCGTATCAACACCCACACACTGCATCGTCTGGTACTGTGTAGTGCACGGGGAAGCATTGTAATCTCACTCAGCGTTCCTAGAGTACCGGCTGTGGCCTATGGCAGGGCTCGGAACATCTGTCGGAAGCCAGGTATCTGCCCCAGTACTCGACTGCTTTATACGTTGACACGCGCATGGCACCTGTGCGTCGATGGACACTAACGCGTAAACGTATTGGCAGTCGTATACCTTCTGCATGAAAGTTTCTAGCAGATAGCTGGTTTCTTATGAGAAAACGCTTTGCCGTTTAGTAGGCCTGAGCTTTCAGGAACTCGTTATTGCACACACACGCACATACACCAGGAATGAGGTATAGGGTAGCAGCGCCTTTTTGTGAGCGACGAATGCCAAACATGTCCGGAGGCATGGGCTCTATATCGGGTCGGTGACCGTATGCAAAGCGATTATTGGGAAGCCCTATCCGTGTATGGATATCTGTCCCTGACCCCTGTACCTTTAATCCTTCATATTAAAAAAATACATCCTGCCACACCGAGTGGGCGTGTTTGTGATGGCTGGTTAGATGTTGTGATGGGAGGCTCTATAGAGTTGTTTATAAATACATGATGATCACATATATCCTATTACACTGAGTGGGCGTGTTTGTGATGGCTGGTTAGATGTTGTGATGAGAGGCTCTATAGAGTTGTTTATAAATACATGATGATCACATATATCCTATTACACTCAGTGGGCGTGTTTGTGATGGTTGGTTAGATATTGTAATGAGAGGCTCTATAGAGTTATTTATAAATACATGATGATCACATATATCCTATTACGCTGAGTGGGCGTTTTTGTGATGGCTGGTTAGATGTGATGAGAGGCTCAAGTTATTTATAAATACATGATGATCACATATATCCTATTACACTGAGTGGGCGTGTTTGTGATGGCTGGTTAGATGTTGTGATGAGAGAGGCTCTATAGAGTTGTTTATAAATACATGATGATCACATATATCCTATTACACTCAGTGGGCGTGTTTGTGATGGTTGGTTAGATATTGTGATGAGAGGCTCTATAGAGTTATTTATAAATACATGATGATCGCATATATCCTATTACGCTGAGTGGGCGTTTTTGTGATGGCTGGTTAGATGTGATGAGAGGCTCAAGTTATTTATAAATACATGATGATCACATATATCCTATTACACTGAGTGGGCGTGTTTGTGATGGCTGGTTAGATGTTGTGATGAGAGGCTCTATAGAGTTATTTATAAATACATGATGATCACATATATCCTATTACGCTGAGTGGGTGTGTTTGTGATGGCTGGTTAGATGTTGTGATGAGAGGCTCTATAGAGTTGTTTATAAATACATGATGATCACATATATCCTATTACACTCAGTGGGCGTGTTTGTGATGGTTGGTTAAATGTTGTGATGAGAGGCTCTATAGAGTTATTTATAAATACATGATGATCACATATATCCTATTACGCTGAGTGGGCGTTTTTGTGATGGCTGGTTAGATGTGATGAGAGGCTCAAGTTATTTATAAATACATGATGATCACATATATCCTATTACACTGAGTGGGCGTGTTTGTGATGGCTGGTTAGATGTTGTGATGAGAGGCTCTATAGAGTTGTTTATAAATACATGATGATCACATATATCCTATTACACTCAGTGGGCGTGTTTGTGATGGTTGGTTAAATGTTGTGATGAGAGGCTCTATAGAGTTATTTATAAATACATGATGATCACATATATCCTATTACGCTGAGTGGGCGTGTTTGTGATGGCTGGTTAGATGTTGTGATGAGAGGCTCTATAGAGTTGTTTATAAATACATGATGATCACATATATCCTATTACACTGAGTGGGCGTGTTTGTGATGGCTGGTTAGATGTTGTGATGAGAGGCTCTATAGAGTTGTTTATAAATATATGATGATCACATATATCCTATTACACTGAGTGGGCGTGTTTGTGATGGCTGGTTAGATGTTGTGATTAGAGGCTCTATAGAGTTGTTTATAAATACATGATGATCACATATATCCTATTACACTGAGTGGGCGTGTTTGTGATGTCTGGTTAGATGTTGTGATGAGAGGCTCAATAGAGTTGTTTATAAATACATGATGATCACATATATCCTATTACACTCAGTGGGCGTGTTTGTGATGGTTGGTTAAATGTTGTGATGAGAGGCTCTATAGAGTTATTTATAAATACATGATGATCACATATATCCTATTACGCTGAGTGGGCGTGTTTGTGATGGCCGGTTAGATGTGATGAGAGGCTCTATAGAGTTGTTTATAAATATATGATGATCACATATATCCTATTACACTCAATGGGCGTGTTTGCGATGGCTGGTTAGATGTTGCGATGAGAGGCTCTATAGAGTTATTTATAAATACATGATGATCACATATATCCTATTACACTGAGTAGGCGTGTTTGTGATGGCTGGTTAGATGTGATGGGAGACTCAACATGTTTCTACATAAACACTTATATCCTGTCACACTGAGTGATAATGTATGCGATGGCTTGATTCGTAGTCCTAATGATAGAAAACTATACAGTTACAAGCAATAGAATACAATTTAGGATTCAACAGACTATACAGTTTTATGCAATTATATATATATACATTTATTCAATCCCACAATTTCTTTACAGTTATATACAAGTATTTATACGTATACGTATATATATATATATATATATATATATATATATATATATATATATATATATATATATATATATATATATATATATATATATATATATATATATATATATATATATATATATATATATATATATATATATATATATATATATATATATATATATATATATATATATATATATATATATATATATATATATATATATATATATATATATATATATATATATATATATATATATATATATATATATATATATATATATATATATATATATATATATATATATATATATATATATATTCAATTCCACTCACTTTTGTCAGCCTCCTGCAAAAGGAGTTCAGAGCAGTTGTGAGTATCTTGTAGTCCCATAGCATCCGGGGTACTACCTCAAGAGCATACTACACAAGCACCATTTTTCATGATTTGAATTGCTGCCTCAGGGCCATACTACACAAAATTAACGCATAGTTTATGATATCAATTGCGCTTTCTAGATACGAGAGCTGGTTTGAATCTTACTCTTTCTGAGATATCTGGTGCACCTCGTTACACAGAGTAGATACTGGTTCTGTAGTTCTGTTTGAACATTTACTACATGTCCCGAACATCTCCACAAACTATGTTTTTGTTGTTCTTCTTTCACTTTCTCTTGCCCGTACAGAATTCACCAACAGCACCCAATCAACTACCGGGTCAAATGCACAGTGCTTGTATCCTCCCAGCTTCAGTTGGGGTCATAGTCCTCAAAAGTATATTGTTTTATTCGGAGATCGAGTCCCTGACCAACCTTAGCCTGTAGAGTTCTACCTTTCAATTGCTATCCACCAATTCATGCCCGAAGTTCGGACTTTTCGCACACGTATGTATCGTATATCTCCTAGTCCACTACGCCTGTATATCCACCCCTCACAAGCCACAGCCTATGCCTGCCGCCTATGTATCTCCCTTGTCATGTCTATGTAGGAACGTTGTTTCGCACCAGGACATACGATGTTGTACTCCCTGATCGTTTCATTGACACCCTTCAGCGCGTCTTCGTCCTGCTGTGTCGGGCTGTTCTGCGCCAATCGCGCACGGAATTGCGCCGTCTTCTCGTCCACCTTTTTGGCCAGGTGTACCCATTTCGGGACAAATCCCGAATTTTTCAGGACCTGCCAATTTGCCAATTGCAATCAATGCGCTTTCAACCGTTAGTAGGGTGTATATCTATTGTGCTGTATACCAGTGAAAGCCAACTGTTCCGAGGGTTAGCCAATCAGAAATCAGGAAAAACGTCGAACAGGCATGTAGCTGTCTCTGATTGTGATTGTGTATATCGAAGTAGCAGCAGAGCTTGAGCAGAGCTTGGTGTATTCTACCCGCAGTTATAGTTGATCACGGCCAACAACTGAGCTACATTCAACACGAGGGAATCTCCCTTACGTTTACGTAGTGCCTCGAATAGACTGTTTTCCACTGTACTTTTGTCTTCTTTGAACTGTCGTTAGGTACTGGAAAGTCCATACATTTACAACACACAATAACGCATGCATAAACATATTTTTACGTATACACAGACGAGCAGAGACAAGTTAGCATAAGCTCCGATCCACACACGCGTGTAAAGCAAAAGGCAATTTATCCCTTCAGTGACACGGAATCTTATAGATTTACAAAGCCTAAACCCAAATGAGTCAAATGCACATGTACCGAAATGTAAACGATCGCACGTTCATATATC
>LUCW03000683.1:42500-53858 GCA_001586965.3 Sphaeroforma sirkka
TCCTCTATTCTTATGTCGCATGTGTGACTATACTATAAACCTATTGGTGTTTTTTCCTCTCCCGCACGCCTTTGTACACATACTGATATTGAAGCATTCGTATGTCCTCGCTGGTTACAAATGGGTGTGTATTGTACATTGGCTGTGCACAGACCCCCGTATCGATCTACATACATACACTACAGGCTGTCCTATGTGACCGAAACTATCCGTAATTGGACAGGGCAGGTGTGTGTTGCTAGGATGTAGTAAGAGAAACGCAGACCCAACACAGAACTCCACTATGTAGAGCCAGAGCTACAGCGAGCCACAGTCATAGTTATAATAGTCATAGTCATAGTCCTAGTCATAGCCAAAGCCATAGCCATAGCCATAGCCAAAGTCATAATGATAGTGATAGTGATAGTGATAGTGACAGTGATAGTGACAGTGATAGTGATAGTGATAGTGATAGTGATAGTGATAGTGATAGTGATAGTGATAGTGATAGTGATAGTGATAGTGATGATAGTGATAGTGATAGTGATAGTGATAGTGATAGTGATAGTGATGAAGTGATAGTGATAGTGATAGTGATAGTGATAGTGATAGTGATAGTGATAGTGATAGTGATAGTGATAGTGATAGTGATAGTGATAGTGATAGTGATAGTGATAGTGATAGTGATAGTGATAGTGATAGTGATAGTGATAGTGATAGTGATAGTGATAGTGATAGTGAGTGATAGTGATAGTGATAGTGATAGTGATAGTGATAGTGATAGTGATAGTGATAGTGATAGTGATAGTGATAGTGATAGTGATAGTGATAGTGATAGTGACAGTGATAGTCGTACCCGTACACTATGCTATATATCATAAAAAACCCGAGAGCCTTTTCTTGGCATGCCCATACGTAGTCATGCGGGTCGGGGTTAAACACAGATCGCAACTAAACGCGTATGCTTGTGTGTAGATGCCTACAGACACACAGCTGACCAGCCACATTGCAATATTTATAAAACGTATCCGTTTCGTACCGGATTTCTGCCGTGGATATATACTTTATCTTTGAACACCCAAACACGTGCTAATTCGGCTTTTAGCTATGTGGGGATCCTCTGAGAAGCATTCAGTTGCTAACGAGTTTAAAGCTCTAGGCAGCTCGGTGTGAAATGGTGTGCTGGAAGTGGACAGTAGAACACCACGGAAATGCACATACTGAATTTACATACGCATGCTTGCACACTCACACAATTATATCAAACAAAGGGAGCGAATTTAACAAATATGTAGTGGTATAGTTGGGACTGATAATTGTTTGGTGTGGTGTTGTTAACGCAGAAATCGCATACGAAAGATTTGTAAATGACTATTAGATGGTAGTAGGGTTGTGGCTGAAAGTTGTTCAACACAACGACAACTACACAGACTAAATGAACCCAATCTGCGGTGTCAATCTCATTGCTGAGGCTAACGTTTGTATGCTGGTGAATACGTTCGATTACAGGTCTGCGAACAGAGCCCCTCCCTTTATTTGGTGCACCCATGTCTTTCTGCCGTTGCTGTGGGGCGTCAGAGCCACTGGTGCTATCTTGTGGGCTATATGCAAGTCCAGCTATATCACTGAAAATACAGTTCTATATAAAATAAAAGTGCTATCGAATGAGATATATCTTAGCGATACGATATATACTGACGCTGATATAATATGAGCTGCAGAATGATATGGTTGTACAAATCTATTGGAATCGAGATTGTAGTATACATGGTTGGTTACCGCATGCTGAGCACATATCGGAAAGATATTGCTAGTATGTACGATATATTTCTGAAGATTGTAGTTATACTGAAGCTGGGGTGGTTTAGATTCAATAGTAGTACATACTGAGTATACGTTGAATACGTTGAATACGTCGAATACGTTGAAAATGTATGGACAAGTACTGTCGATCACCAGAAGCCAACATACTTGCAAAAAGTAGACGCCTGGGTGTGGAACTCGTTGTAACCATGGTAACGAAAGGCATAGAGATTTTCCTGAAGGGTCAGTATCCGAGTCCTTATAGTATGCTTGGGTGCGCTCAATAGCCTGAACAAGTGCATAGTGAGTGACCTCTATTTCATAGGCCACAGTACATTGAGCTTGTATCATACATGCATACACAATTATATTGTTTTTTAAAAATACATTTTGTCGTCGTATGTGAATTTACCAGTTACCATCATCAAACCTATCTGAAATACATACCGAACTTTTGAAAAATATGAACACTCCATACATAAATATCGAACGTTGTTCATACCCTGCAATCCTAAAACCCAACACACTCAGAAAAAAATAAACCCATTTAAAAAAAAAACGTCCATATATAGTAAGATGATCAGATCACGCTGATGAACTGATGATAAATAAATAAATATGAAAAGTACATTTTGCCGTACTCACATGTGAACGTGACCCTGTGCCACTGTGGCCTGCGGACTACTACTAGCCGCCACCCGTTATTAAAGGGCGCATTTTAAAAGTAGAACGTAAACGGTTGCCTATTCGACACATACACAATAAAGGATAAACGTTACTTGAACTGCAGTAAACCGTTCACCCCGGCAACAACTAAAGAGCAGTCCCGGTATAAACGTATAACGTAAAGTTTTCCCACCCCCCCCCCCCTTAAATTCTATACGTTTTCAACGCAAAACGTATCGAGGTTACCCTACAACATTATTTACCCGCAGGTAGTGCGACTTTTTTAAACTCATACACGCAAACACCTGTATATGAAAGCGACTGCATAATTCAAACGTGGACATTCCAATCTGTTCACGCAACAATATACAGTGGCATCTCTAGACAACCTTAAACAGAACTGAAACTAGACAGACATGGCACAAAAAATTACAAACGGTGGATCGGAATTTCTCGACGACTTCGATGCGTTCGTATTTGACTGCGATGGCGTGCTTTGGAAGGGATCACACGTTATTCCGGGTGCTGTCGACACTGTCGCGCACCTGATTGAGAAGGTAGATATTTGAACTTGCTATAAATTATTTCATTTAGACTTGACATAAGGTTATATATATATATATATATATATATATATACATACATACATACACACACATATATATATATATATATATACATACATATATATATATATATATATATATATATATATATATATATATATATATATGATGATATGATGTGTGTACATATTTATGTATGTGATATGTATGTATCTATGTATATGCATCCATGTATGCATATGCATGCAATGTATGTATGTATGATGTATGTGTGTGTATGTATAATATATATATATATATATATATAATATATATATATATATTATTATATATATATATACATATATACATATGTATATGATGTGTAATAGAAATTAATATGTTTATATATAGCATACATATCATATGCATATATGGATACACATGTTAATATAATATCAATAATATATAATACATATACATATATATATTATCAATACATGTGCATACAGCATTATTAGCATAATGCTATCGTTACAGGTAATAACATATGCATGTATGTATGTTTGTATGCATACATGCATATATGTGCATATAATAACAATATATTATACATTCATTAATACACATTATAATATTATACAATAACCATAATAATACACATATTGGCTATTATTACATACATATACCATTACATAATCTTCATGCATGAGATTGTGTGGCCGTTATGTTAATATGTATTATTATTATATATTAATAATATTGTAATAATATTGCCATAATATATAATAATATACATATTATACTATATACATTTTTTATGTCATCAATACATAATAATGTATGTTTGTTTTCATTTGCATCATGTACATATACATATTATTATGCAATGTATGTAATATGTATTAATATATATACACAGCATGTATTATAATATTATAACCATATATATTATATATATATTATATACATATACATATATACATATTATGTATATCATGTCATATGGCATTATACATATTATATATATATAATATATATTATATTTATATATTATATGTTATATATGCCAATATCTATATGCGCAACATAACCAATGTACATATATACATGCAATGCATGTATGCACATGTGTTTATATACGCATCCATATATATATATATATTATATATATACATGGCCAACATATATATATCAATGCCATACATATATATGGCTACATATTATATCATCATCATGCATAGGCACTTCCTCCATATATAGGCATATGCATACAGATATACATATATATATATATATATATATATCACAACATCCATGCATCCATGCATATATAGAGAGAGTGATGTATAGATATGATATATAGGCATATCTGTATTTTTTATTATACGCACGTATATATATATCGATATATCCAAATATGTAGACTTACACATATATGTTATGTATATTACATATATATATAATTTATATATATATATATATATATATATATACATATGTGTGTGTGTGCATGTATATATATATATATATATGTTTGTAAGTGTGTATGTGCATATATATATATATATATATATATATATATATTTATATATTTATATATATATATTTATATATTTATATATTTATATATATATAGATATAGAGATGTATGTGTATATTTATATTTATACGTATATATATATATATATAAAAGGGGTACACAATCGCCTTGAAATGCTTAGACCAACTGATTTTGGTTGTTTTTTTTTGGTAGATATTGTTCAGGTCGCCCACGACAACATTATATATGCAGTATAAATGTATATCAGGTGGTTGTTTTGACTGTTGCACCTTGTCTGGATGTGCGCTTTTCAGACAATTGTGCGCACTTGTTGTCAGTGGTTGCAAACGGACTGGTACCTATATTGGCTTAATAGATCCTTACTGTAACTTCTTGTATTCATCTTTGTATCTATTATCTCTTCCATTTGTGCTATTCTTTCTTGTATTGAACTGTGTTTTTATTGTCTCATTCTAGGGGAAGAAGGTGGTATTTGTGACAAACAACAGTACCAAGTCTAGAGATATGTATGGAGACAAAATGGCCGGCATGGGGTTCAAGGGCATCACACCGGTGAGTTCTATCAGGCACTTTCTCAATGCCAAAACCTTGTCTTCTTAATATCAAAGTTTCGCTTTTACGAACATGTGTTTGAAATGTCTATCCAGATAAGACTGTAGACCTGATATATATGAACGTCTGATGCTCACGCGGCGACTTCTATGTGAGTGCTCTTTGGGGCTCATAAATGCTCTATTTGGTGTGTTATTCATTGCAGCTTAATGTTAGTAAATCTATCATATTAATGCATGTAAATGTTCTTCGGATGCATTGTATTATCAGTATCCCATCTTATTCCTTGCAGCTTAATGCTAGTATATGTATAATACAAATACATATGTTGACTAATTGCATTGTACTATCAGTATCCCTTTTTATTCCTTGCAGCTTAATGTTAGTGTCTTGTTGACTAATTGCAATGTATTGTCAGTATCCGCTATAGCACTTTATGTCGTCTTGGACCACTCAACCGACACAGGTCAATAGATCACACACGGTTTACTGGTTCCTCGTGTATATGTTCTTTCTAATTTAATTAGCGGTTGTCATGCCAACCGGGTTGTCCAATTGTTTATGATATAGTTGCAATACTACATGGTATGCAGCCCAACATTGCGTTCATATGCAGTTTTTCTAGTAATGTTTGCCGTAGATCGGGTTATCTAACAGACCCATTAAAAGGCTCTCTGTTGGGCTGATACTGTGTGCGCATGAGCTTGTACTGGCTGTCACTGGCAGACAAGTCACGGGTGCTCCCTATTCGCAGAGCGCACTAAGTTTCCTTTACTTTACTTTTTTCGACTCAATCTGTACCGAAGCAAACAGAAACGTGAATCCCAGTGCCCATTGTGACTTGTTCACGTACCATTGGCATGTGCATAAACTATAATCGTACGTGCACCTCCATTGATTGTAGTCCTCTTGTCATCCCATTTCGCTCTGAGAGTCTCACCTAAGCACACACACCACGGCGTGTGGTGATATAATAAAAATGCCATAGATATTCAATATTTCTTCCGTATGTGCGCGATTGCATATTGCAGGATATGGTCATCGGCTCTGCTTTTGCCGCGGCCTACTACATCAAGCACGAAATGAAGCTCACAGGGAAGGTCTACGTGATTGGCGAGAAGGGCATTGCTGTGTCTATGGCGGAGGAAGGGATCACTATAGCTGGAATGGAGGTACGTATGAGGACGTTTATATGCTCAAGTGTCTGTGGGTGTTCAAGGACATGTGTGTGTAGTAGTACTCACAGGTGTAGGCAAGCTGGAATGTTTAGAATGTGACAAATGCGTATGTTGTTGAGGTACTGCCAAGTGAGGTCTATTCCACAAGCACTTAGCGTAAACTGTAAGCTTCGAGCAAAACAAAATGATATTAAAATAGTTGTATAGCTCTGGTAAGCTGATATGTCGAAGTGGTAGCACATATATATATATATATGTATCTATGTATCTATGTATCTATATATATATATATATATATATATATATATATATATATATATACTTTTGTCAGTCCACTCGGTCGCATGTTGTATATACTTCGTGGACAGAGTGATTTATGTTGCATTATTCTGTTGCGCATGCGCTTTAATATCGCATTTTTGCTTCATAAGTCGAGGCACACACTAGGCATTCGCTGTCATCACGATATGTAGGTGAAAGTCGTGTATGATTATTAGATGCTGATGCTGAGGTGTGTATACATACAATATCCGCTGCACATGCATGCACCAACATTCATACATCCCATACGACACGAAGTTATACACCGAGAGTTGTGTATTCAACCACACACGTATACGTATATACATACATATATGTATACATTTACCATTTCCTCTGCAGGAAGACAACCACGTGTGGGATCCCGTTGCCATGGAGAAATGGGAGCCTGATCCGGAAGTGACGGCTGTACTGTTCGGTCTGGACACTGAAATGAACTACACTAAGGTATCTCGTTCTTACCTTCGCCAGCCAAGTTATGTTTCTGTGTTTAATTTAGAGGACAGATGATAGTTCGAGTCGTGTATGTATTTAGATCTGTGTGGCTCGACAATTGGGTCACTTTGTAAAGATGTATTTTCATAAGTAGTGGTCTATGGCAAGTGTATGTCTGTTATTATCATAAGTAGTACTTATCTCATACTACATATGTCCGCGTATACTAGCCACAGTGACTGATTTAATGAGAAGTTAACTGCTGCAAGATACCTTTCAACCGAACACATGGGATGGTTGAGCCTGCAATGACGCATGTGCGCGGTCGAATGCAGTGATGTGTTTCGTTGTGATAAGCATGCATATCTACATCATCCCTTAGTCTGCCACTAGATTCCAGGGCCACCCCTGCAGGTGTCCGCCATATAATCTTCGTATCCCAGTACGTTGTTGGGTACTCCGAAACAGACGACAAAAAATATTTTCAAGGCCTTTTGGCAGGACTTTTAAACATATCGAGGGGTTGTTTACTACGAACGTGAAGTGTGTTGTGGTACGGCGTCGAACTCGTGGTCGGTATTTAGGTTGTAGGTATAGGTGTGTACCCCGACAAGACTCTTGAGAGAGTCATAGTCATGTATTTGTCTCGAGCTATAAAGCTAGCTCAGGTTGTACATCCATCACATCTCTGCTGCGCGCGTGCTGGCAACATGCTTCGGGGGCCTTGGCGGCTGTTTGTGTTTGTGGGTTTAGTTGGGTCATGTGTTTTGAGTGTCTAGTTGGTTCATGTGTAGTGTCCTTTTTTTTATTCAGAGGTGCAATGATCGAGGCCCACAGGACACCCCATGCGGTATCGGTGTATTCGATTTCCGGTCAAATGAACGGAAATTTTAAATTCACGCCTCTCCTGCTGATATTTGCTTAATGCCCAGGTGACGAAAGCAACCAGATACTTGAGCAACCCAGATGTGAAATTCATTGCAACAAACGCCGATATGACCTTCCCCTTCCGAACCTTCAAGGCCCCTGGTGCGTTTGTGTTGCAGCGTATTGCCCCAACCAAGTCCCGTTATGTGATCTATCTGTGTATCCATGAAAGTATGCGTGCAATATTAGAAGCAGAAAACGGATAGGGCACGTGTGCACCTCTGTACTATGTACGGTTTTGCAGCGCAGATATTGTCACACGGAAAGATAATACGGTCACTAGCCACGACTTGTACAATTCGTGATGCTGTGCGAACAAACGCTTAGCCAAAACGTTACATACAAGTATAGTATACACCACTAGACGTTGCAAGACAAATGCGCACAGTACCCAACACTAGACGATTTAGTAAGGACACATGTGTACCTGAAGCATGTTTTCCCAAATAGCCCTCCGACACTCGAACGAGCGATTCATTGGGCCTCTTTCTCAATACTGAACCGACACTATCGTATATGTATGCTAACTAACCCCTAAGCATACCACCTACTCCTTACTCCGTCCGTACAGGCACTGGTGCGATGTTGGCTCTGCTGAAAGCAGCAACCGGCCGTGATCCGCTTGTCACTGGAAAGCCCAACAAGCCCATGCGCGATGTCGTGCTGCACAAGTATGTCTACACTAACGTATGCGATGATGGAGTTTCACAATAATGCACTAGCGTATGCGATGATGGAGTATCCATGTGACCATCTGTCAGCAACTTATCCGAAGACTTCGTGGACCTTGAGCTACATTGAGTGCAAGTCTGCGTTCTGTTTGATGGAGACTTATATGATGTACACACATACAGTGTTTACGTTCCGCAGAAGAATCGAGGGATGTAAATGAGCAGCCACAGTTCACGTGCCTGTGACTGCGAGTCCTCACTCGGCAACATCCATCCAGCTCACTTAACGGTGGTATTCAACTGTTGGATGTGTAGAATACATGAACTTATGTCTTCTCCAAAACGCACACATCATAGGTTCGATCTTGACCCATCCCGAACGCTGATGATCGGCGATCGTTTAGATACCGATATTGAATTTGGCCTGCAAGGAGGCATGAAGACGCTGATGGTTCTATCAGGTGTGCATAGCTATTTGTACTTGTGTTTCTACGCGCGCCCCATATGAGGTTGGTTATGCCTGATTTCATCCTTGTGTGTTTATAGTCAGACTCGAATGCTGCGGGTTGTAGTACGATTAAAAAAATGTACAAATATGGTAATTCTTAATTTTAACTTGAAATATTTCAATATAATATAGGCATCTCAACAGAATCCGAGATTCAGAAACCTGGCGCTCCGACAGTACCACACTTCTATGCAGATTCCATCGCCGCTCTCAAAGACTAGCTACTTAGTATAGAATCAGGTATCGCAATAAAGTATAAATTTAGTGACTTCTTTGATATTGATGGTACCCGCACTATAGTTGAATAATGCTCGTTAAAGGAGCGGACGTACAGAGATCTTCCATTTGACAAGAATGTTCAAGCGGCTGTGTACGTTGCCTTCTGGACTTTTGAGAAGGCTTTGATACGTAGTCGTGGACTAGTTCCATATGCACTAGTTCCATCATCAGTAAAAAAATATTGAAGTCAATACGTAAGGACGAAATGTTGACAGAATTGATTATCTCATTTATAGGCTGAATAATTATGAAATACAATACTCAGACGAAAGAATTAATCGGTTATGACTTTACTTCATTGCCTTTGATAGCTGGTAGGTGTTCATATATATTTCCCAAGCATGAAGGCCGCAGCACCAACTGCGACGGTTGCGAAAGCAAAGTAGTGCATTTGGTTTAGACTGCTCACCACAACCGCAGGAATGTGGCGATGTGCGAGCTTCATCACAGCCATGTCGACGTTTGTTTGGGGTGAGAAGCGCGCCTTCAAGTCATTCAGATTCGAGTTGATCATAATAGATTTCATGTGACTGAACTCTACAAAGCCTTGGTAGCCATGGTACTTACCGCTGCCCGAATTCCCTACCCTCCAAAAGGAAGATTGTCGTTCAGCATGAATGTAATGGTATCATTGAACTGGAGACTGCCTGCAGATACGTTCATAAACATGTCTTGTACGTGTCTATCATGTGTGAATGCATACATAGCTAGTGGTTTCTCTCGTGTTAGGATGGAATCGATCGCTTCCTCCGCACTATCTACACGTAAGATGGGTAGTATGGGACCAAAGATCTCCTCCTGCATGCAAGCAGCAGCATGATAAGCATCAGAGTCCGCTCCAAAGTCTAAGAGTGTAGGTGCGACATAGAAATCTGAAGCGTCTGTTTCGCCACCATGTACTATGTACTTGCTATCATTCATGATCATATTAGCTAGGCGCTCGTGATGTGCCGGTACCTTCGCCATACGCCCAAAAGCCGTATTTTGCTGTGGGTCGACGCCGTACTGAGCAACTATTGTTTCCTTCAGTGTACTGATGAAAGCTTCGGCGATTGAGCTGTCTACGAACATGTGATCGGGACGTATACACGTCTGTCCTGCATTTAAGCCCAATGATCCCCACACAATACGCTTGGCAGCTACAGCTAGATTGGCATCCTTGCCAACGTACACCGGTGACTTGCCACCAAGTTCCAGTATACATTTGGTCAAGTTTGGTGCGCCTGCCTTGGCTACCATGCGACCGAGTCCGGGTGAACCGGTTGCAAAAATGACATCCCAGCGCATTGATAAAAGATCTTGCAGTTCGTCGAAGCCACCGGAAACAATGCTGATCACTTCTTTGTCCATGTACTTCGGAATTAGCTCACACAAAAGCTGCATCGTCTGAGGCGAGTGTGTCTCGGCTCCTGTTTTGACAACAACAGCATTACCGGCTGCAATACTTGCAGCCATGGGATCGGCAATAAGCGTGATCGGATAGTTCCAGCAACCGATAATCAGGGCCGTACCCAGGGTTCTGGCTTGATCATGGATGTGGCTGGATAGTTGAAAACATCTGTGTTTACGCGAGTTGCTCTTGACCAGCTATCTAAGTTGGCGATCATGCTATCGATACCATTGATTGAGGCTTGTGTCTCCGCTAACCAGACCTCCTCGGGACTCTTCCCTAAATCCGCAAAAACAGCCTTCTGAATGGCTTTCTCATTTCACTTATCATGCTTCTGAGAGCTGTAATTGATTCTTTCTCCAGCTTATTGGAAGTGTGATGCCTGCTCTGAAAGCTGTGCTACAGCTCGCATATGAGCATCAGCAGCACAGATTGACGCCTTTGTAACCTGGATTGTCATTTTTTGTATATAGGATTGTATTGATGAACGGTATTGTTGACAATGATGATATGATACTAATCTCTGCTTCATAATATGCC